>VZTB01011726.1:2808-25897 GCA_013397245.1 Thryothorus ludovicianus | reverse complement strand
GGGGGGCGCCGCTTCCCCCGGGCTCCCCGCTGAACGCCGGCATCGGGCCCGATCTGGTTGAATTACACGGCTGACCCTGAACCTGGTAACCTCCCGGCCCGAGGAGATGGTGCTGCAACCTACTTTCTCTTATCCTGTTTAATCTGAATTGACGTTCTGGGAATTACGGAAGAGCCAAAGCCTGTGCTTGGCACAGCCTAAGGGAGGCGTGTAAAAAATTATCTGTACGAGTCTTCAGCTTCTTTCAGTTGTCGGAAGATAAAGCCCACCCAAAACCTTGGCTCAGATAAATGCGACCTTAAGATAGGCCAGGTCTGGCGAGATTAATCCATATGAATAGGAAAAACAAAGAGGTGATGAATCAGCTGTTTACTGTGACTGTTCCTAACCTTGCACTACCCTAAGGCACTCGGAGGCAGAAACCAGAGGGCGTGGGACACCTCTGCTCTCACTGTTGTTTGTCCCAAGACAAATTCCCAGGGACTGTTTTCGGACTATGTGATTAGGAAGGCTCCTGGCAAGTTAACGCTGGCACTGTAGAAGGCACATGTTGAAAGCCCGCTGGAAGGGGATGTACACAATCAGGTACCAAAAATGAGCAGAGTGTGTGTTGCAACTTCCAGGCACTGGGTGCAGGCCAGTAGTCCAGACCACACATTCCAAGTGTGCACAGCACAGATTAGGAAATTGGAATTGACCCACTGTACTTACTCTGCTTAGTAAATGAATTTGCAGTTATGTCACTGAGCAATGTGATTCTGTCCTTGTAGCCGTCCCACCCCTACCTTCACCTGTGCTATTTATACAATGAAAAATAAAGAAATACAACCACAGGAGAATGTACATTTGAGTTACTTACACAGCTGCAAAATACAACTACAGGACCAGGAGATAACTGTGGGGAAAAAAAAAAAGCAGCTGGCAAAGAAAACTTAAGACTGCATTGTTTTGTGTGGCAGGAATTTGAAATGGGATTTGATTCACCCTGAAGACATTTAGACACACCTTATCTCTGCAGATTTATTTGAACACCAGGAGAAACGAGAGCATTCACACAGTTAATACCCCAACACAACTGCCTATGGGAGTTGTTGTTGCTGCTATCCAAGTCTGCTGTTGCTTGTTGCAGTTGCTGCAGGAGTCCTGTGTTGGTGTTGCTGCTTGATAATCATGAAAGGCACCTTTCTGTATAAATATGTCCAAAGTTCAAGGACAAGTGGAGTATTCAGCACAAATAAAGCATCACTCCCACTCAAAGTTGAAAGAATGGTATCAACATGGGGCAAATGGGTCCAGTCCTCTCTGTTCCTATGATTCCTAACAAGATGCTCTGCAATTCAAGACAAGCAAAACAAACAGCAATAAAGGACCTGGGGTAAGAGGAAAGGTAAAGCCTAGAGTCATGCCAGCTTCAAAATCTCCTACATCTGCCCTAACCCACCAGGTAGGTGGCCCCTTACACTTTTTGGTATGGTGCATACTCATCAGAGTTTTTTTTAGCCCACGGAAATGGACATTATTCCACTGTATAGTTTCCTCTCTTTCACCAGCTCCATTCTACTCCTGCTTAGGGACTGTCATCAAATAATTGTTTATCCTGATACCACCTGCATCGACACTTGAGCCCTTGAACTACATTCTCACGTGCTCATGTTTCCAGCAGGTCACTGCAAACATCCTTAACCTGACACTACAGAGAGCCTTTGTGTTTCACCTGGAGTGTGAAGAGAGGTAAATCAAGGCTGGCATGCTCTAGAGCACAGACCATATTCCCTATTACATGTGTTCCTCCACACTTCTACCAAGAAACAGTTCTTCATACATTTCATATTTCCTATGTACACCTCTTGGCTCGTGGCACACAATAAGAATTTATCTCACTTCACATGATCCTACAGCTATCTGATACTGCAAGTTAGACAGTTCACTAATGAGTCTGTAGGTAGCAAAGATGAGATTGAAATCTTGTCTCACGCACACCTCAAGCCTCAGAACCTGTGGAGCTCCATTTTATTCATAGCTTGCATATGCAGAGGGAGGCACATCATACTGACCAACCACATGTTCAGCACCTGCATCAACAGTTCTCTACTTCATCAAGCAGAGGTTAAGATTCTGCTGATTTGGAAATAGTAATTCAGTGTTTTTCTTACGTAATCCTGACAGAAGAATCAACATGTTTATTTCTTCCTAATCTCATGTAACAGCATAGGATGAGTGTGTGTAGATCAGTAAAACACCACACCAGGGACTACAAAAGGCAACCAAAGAGTTATAAGACTTTATTACAATCTAAGGCACAAAATATGTTATTCAGGTTTTTACCTCCTGAGTTCAAATATTTCTGACAATTCCTTGAAGTACATATAACTAGTTATTCCTAGTACTATTACGAGAAAAAACACAAAGATGAGATTTTTTTTTTCAGACAGATCCTTGTTCAAGGTACAGTTTAAAAATATCAGGCTACAAGAGATGTTAATTACTAATAAAAAGCAAGAGTTTGCCTCTTGAGCACACACCTGAATGAAGACAGGATCCAGTATTAACAGTGGCTTCATAGGCATAAATATCAAGTAGCAGAAGCTTTTTGTGCTTCCAAAAAGAAGCTGTAAATGTACTAAAGAAACAGAAAAATCATACAAACTAGTTCTATAGTAATAGATCGGACTATAAATGTCTTTTAAAATGTATCATCCTGAGAAGAAAGGACAGTAAAGTCCAGTACTTTCTTCATATATATATACATTTCTATATATGTATACACTAATACTTTCTTCATATCCATGTACAACATTTAGCTGTATTACTAGGCATTACTAGGCATGTTGGATTACATGATCAGTGGCAGAACATGCCAGCAAAATCAATATAAGTTCATCTTCCACTCTGTATAAAGAAAAGTTTCAATCTTTTGAAATCTTAATGAACCAAAAATCCAAATATCATGACAATTCCTTCTTTATCACAGTGTCCTGGTTTTGGCTGGGATGGAGTTTTCAGTAGCTTGGGTTTAGTCCAAGAATAATGTTCTCATGAACACCATGATGTTTTGGTTGTTGCTTAGCACTAAGGCCCAAACAACAGGCCCTGAGCCAAAGTTAACCTCTAAATGAACATCCCAACCAAATGTTATGTATATATTCACTCAATAAAATACTGTTATATGTATTCATTTATTGGCAAAACAATTACCTTTCCATATCTAGAAACCCAGTAAGGCCTTATTAGGGGAGTATAGAATCAAAGACAACCCCCTTGGTTCCTCATGGGGCCCTAGTGACACTTTAGGGAAAAGCCAAAAGAAGAATGAAATTAGAAATTATGTCAGCTCGTTTGTTTAACAGTATAAAATCTGGGCTACTGTCACAGCAAAGTCAGGGGAGCCTCGTGGCCTGCAAGGTGGACACACCATTGGAGTTCCATTACCAGCCATGGTCCTCCACTCCTTTGCTGTGACAATTTCCCCCCAGTTGATGTTTGGAGGATTTGGATGATGGTCAAGGGTAACTAGTGATGTTACCCTAATCACTATAGGGATTCTTTTATAGTAATGATTAGATGCATTGCTTCTCCTTTTGTAATTCTTTGGTAAGGATTATGTGCATTGCATACCCTATCCTTGTCTTTGCAGTTTTGCATAGTAGTAAATTACACTGTTCCTTAAGTTGGTGTCTCTTGGTGTCTGTGTCTCTGATCCTGCTCACTGGCAAAATACTAAGTGGTACTTAGGATAGGTCGAGGACTTTTCAGTGTCTCATGCTCTGCCAGTGAGGAGCTCCACAAAAAACTGGGAGGGAGCATGGCCAGGACAAGTGACAGAATTGGCTAAAGGGATATTCCATACTCTACGATATCATGCCCAGTATATAAACTGGGGCAGTTATCTGCTCAAGGACAAGCTGGCTCTTGGTCAGAAGGTGGTGAGCAGTTGTGCAGCGGTGAGTTGACCCTGGCTGGACACCAAGCACTCACCAAAGCTGCTCTATCACTCCTCTCTGCAAATGGAGGGGAAACAGAAAAAGGCCCATGAGTTAAGTACTGGGAGAGCTCACTCACCAATACCATCATGGGCAAAACACACTGAACTTGGGGATATTAACTGAATTTATTATTAACAAAATCAGAGCAGGATAGTGAGAAGTACAATAAATCTTAAAAACACTTTCCCCTAACTCTCCCTCCTTCCCAATCTCTACTTCCTCCCTCACCAGAAGTGCAGGAAAACAGGGAATGGGGGTTATAGTCAGTTCATCACCCATTGTTCCTGACACTGCTCCAGAAGTCCTTGCCCAGCTCCAATGTGGGGTACTTTCTACAGGAGACAGTACTCCACTAACTTAGCCCTAACATGATTCCATCCCATAAGCAATACTTCTTCCCAAACTGTTCCTATGTGGGTCATTTTACCAGAGTGCATTCCTTCAGGCAAAGCCTGCTCCAACATGGGGCTGCCATGGGGTCACAAGTTCTATCAGAACACCTGCTCTAGCGTGGCCTCCTCTTGCCATGGGTTTGCAGGTCCAAATTTTTCTCCCCACTGGGGGAGGGCATGGGAGGAGTGAGCAAGCAGTTGTGTGGTCTAGTTGCCTGCTGGGGTAAAACCATAACACAGACTGTGTGTGCAAACCTACCAAGAACAGCCCAGTGACATCAAACATTCTGATTTAATGTTGTTTATCCCTTGTTATAAATATAACCAATGCAGCTATGCAAAATCAGTTACTATAAAGTATTTATTCCAAGAAGCTGTTCTAATACACACTGAGATAATGGATGGATAGTATATATACAGGGAATGATCATAATATACAGATCTTACACGGTATTTACAAAATATTTAATCCCCAACGATACAACCACCTGATGATGTGAAAGAATATTGCTCTTATATACATGCAGTTAACTGTTTGCCTTTTATAAACTTTGCAGGAAGTCCAACCACGATGAAGTTCTCAGATGAAAATGTACATTTATAAGACCACATTTTAAAAAAGGCGAGTGTCCCTGCATTTTTAACGCTTCCCCACACTCTTAAAAACAGCACAGGATTTTTTCCCCCTGCAACTGCATGTTAGGAGTGGCTGGCCAGAACATTGAAGAAGTGAAAAACTTCATCTTTATCCATTACTGCTACTTCAGTTGAGCATTCAGTACATAATACTGGGTGATATATTTCCTCTTCTTCTTGATTTGACTGTGTAGAGCCAACTTCTTTGCTGTGCTTCATTTTCTTATTTCTTTTCTTTACCTTCTTTCTGTATTTCAGTATTTCCTCCTTGTTAACAACGCAGTTCATCACAAACATTGCTCTGTACTGTGTTTTGTAAGATTCATGTCTATGGAGAAAGGGAGAAAATGCAAGTCATACAATTCATACAACTCTGCTTCCAATAAATCTGTTACCATCACTGAAAGTGGGATTAAAGATAGGAAGTAACATGCCAAAGGGCTGAAAGCCAAATAAATAGGAATTTTATAAACAGAAGTCACAGCTACAAAAATAATAAAAACATAGAATTGCAGCCATCTGTTGTTTTTTTTAAGGCATTTAAGAAAAATACTATCTGTTGCTGAAAGAAACACCCTGGAGTACAATGGTATTGGTACTGCAGAATTATGCATTGTTACATATAGCTCATAATAGGCAAAAGATCAGGAAGCTGTGAGTGTAAATGACTCAACTACTGGCACTGACATCCTAAAATGCTGTGCAAGCCTGGAATTTCTTATTTATAAATAATATCACTGACATACCACACTAGAAGCAACATAAAATTTCAGCTGTCATCAGTCTTAACAACTGTATATCTGGAGCATGTAGCAAAATTCACTACTGTAGTTCCATTTAATGCAATGTCCCTCAGGCCTAAGCGAACACAACAGTGGCTGCAGAAGCCCAATCTCCAATTCTGCTGGCTTATCGCTTGTATGACACTGTGCCGAGCTATTTCAGTGGATTAAACCCAGGAAACACCAGTCTGACAATAAAAATATAGAGCTTTCTGCCAGCTTAGCAAACTGAAATACTTAACTATAGAACAAGGGCAAGGAGTACCAGAGCCAGCAAAACAAAACCACAACCCAATACTTAGATGATTTCAGGCTGCTGTGGAATTTCATCCTCAATCACCAAAAATACTCAATAAATGACAGGTATTTTATTCCTCATTTCAGAAGATTTCTTTCTACTTTGCTCCCAGTTCTAGATTCCTTTCCTTAGCACGGGTTAGCAGCACTAACTAGGCCTGCAATGCAGTCAG
The DNA here is from genome assembly GCA_013397245.1 of Thryothorus ludovicianus. Classification (NCBI taxonomy): domain Eukaryota; kingdom Metazoa; phylum Chordata; class Aves; order Passeriformes; family Certhiidae; genus Thryothorus; species Thryothorus ludovicianus. The sequence continues at coordinate 19,634 of VZTB01011726.1, read as the reverse complement.
GTACTGAAAAGTGGTAAAACACACTGCGGATTCTCACCAAAACACCTTCCTGGCACTTTTTGTAACTACACTCAAAACCATAAATGCTAAGACTCACACTAAGTAAGAATACACTACCTTTATTTTGCTTAATTCTCCTTTAACAAGGTATTTTTAGGCAAAAATAAACTGGAATAGTTTTATGCCTCTAAACATCAAGCCAAAATATATATGGATAGGTATCTCTAAAATCCCCAATCTGCCTGAAATGCCTGTGGAGTCTCCCTCAGTATTATTCTTTAAAAAAATTAAAAAAAAAAAATCTATCTTCTCCACTATGCTAACATTCTACCCTATTCACGTTAAACTGATCACCATTCTTACAAACCAGCATCTAACCCTCAATCTAACTTCTACCTGCCCTCTCCTTATTAGGGCCATCTTGCAAGACAGTTGACAAAGATCCATAGATGAAACTGAATATACTAATATACTTCATAACCTGAAGCTATGGTTGGACAATTAACTCCAATATGCTAATGGACCAGAATTTATAAAAGTGTGGGACCTCATGATCGATTATCCATTTTGTGACCACTTTGGGTGCATCTTGAGTGTGGTCTAGCAGGGCTCTTGTACAGCCTAGGTGTTCCCATTGAGGCCTTTTAATAAATCCCTACTTTATCCTTTTGCTCTGTCTCTGTTCCACGTCAGCCTCCAGAAGGCATCAAACAATACTACTGACCCAAAAAAAAGCAATTACAAAAAGACCCCTTATTGTTCACTGTCATTACCTCTGGCAGTCCAGGCACAATGTTGTCATGCAAGCAGGGCAGTTCAGAACAGCATCACTGTTTGGAACAGCTGCAGGTTTTGCCTGCCGCTGCTGCGGAGCTCTTCTCTGGTTGCGGTACCTACCAATCAGAGACAAAAAGTGACATCACATGCCCTTGCTGTTGGCCACAGCAATTCAATGCCAAACCTTTCTTTGCATTAAAATACGCCCATTAATACTTGGCACCTTCTGGAAACCTTTTTTATTAACTCAAAGAATGAGAAGGTGAGGGGAAAACATATAAGCAGTATCTTTTGATTTACAGAGTATTTTCATTAGGTGAGACAAATCTGGCATGAGAATTGATGCCTAATAACCCTCTCTTCTGACAAAGCAGGTACCTCAAGTGTGATCTCTGCAGACAACATTCATTATCTTATTCAACAGATTTAAGTGCAAAATTTTACTTCAGTTGCAACAACCATTCTTCTACTTCAACTTTCAAAAAACTCTCATTAAAGTAGCTTTGTATTGTTCCCGTTTTCTCTGAATATTTTGTGGCTTGCAAAATTCAAAATTGTCCAAAACCAGAAATACAGTATTTATCAGGAAAAACTATTAGTCAGCAATCAAATTATCTTGCAACATTTTAAATCACAGCATGGTTGTTTAGATGGTATCTACAGATGAAACTGGCTTACAGAATTTGGAAATCTTGATTTTAAAAATTTTGAAGTTTTGTGTAGTTTTGAAACTCAACTTCCATTATATACACCTAAAATACTTTACAGGCTTTTAAGTTACTTATGCTTTAAGTTTATATATAAAAAATAGTTTCATTGCATGGATTTGACACTGTTGACTTTTTCTCTACATTTGACATTTTCATTTAAAATTTTCACTTAATGTTAAGCATCTTACAATTCAAATATTTATGGCTGCTTACCCTCTCCTCTGTGAGTCTACCCACTCTTGGTCTCTACTGTCTTCTTCTGGATCATACAGCAGCTCATCATTGGAGAGAATCCGACGTTGATGATGTTTCCTGTTTTTCCGGACATCCTGTGTATCTGGAAAAATTTGTGCAAGAACGTGTTACATCCATCAGTCACAAATTATCAAAATACACAATTTCCAATTCTCATTTTCTATCTTTGCAATATATCTATACTGAAACTTAAAAGCTTGGCTCATCTCTCCTCCAAGTGCATTACCCCAAAGCATCACATTGGGATACATCATAAAATTGCAGGAACTACACTGAGATGATACAGGATGGTAATTCCCCTCAAAAATGCTGCCTTCAAAACAGCCTCTTGATCCCCACATGAGGATTTTTACAGGATCAGAGAGAGTGAGTGGTACTATAAAGATGCCCCCCCTCTCGCCTTTGTCATTTACCTGTTTTATCTTCATCCTCTGAATCAGAATCAAAGTAAATGTCATCATAGTATTTTGAAGTGCTGGCAGATCCAGTCAGCCCAGTACTTGAGGAAGCACCTACAGGTGAAATTAAAAGTAGTAAGAACACCCTACTAAAAGGACAGCAAGTATACAGCCCAGACCAAACCTTTACTTTCAAGTCACTCTGTCCAAAGTGCTCTGTTCTACCTGGGAGTGTTAACAGCTCTCCCAATGTATTCCCACACATTTATCTTTCAGATCACTTGCGTTACTCCATTTACAGGCATTCTCACAGCAAAGCTGCTCTCTCTTGCTCAAAGATGAACCTCAGGTCCATTTTGAAGGAAAGTATCTCCTAACACTCCCTTTAGACACACAGAACACCACATCAAATATGCCTATCTCTGCCCTTCGTAATACACACAAGACATCTTTAGTCATATGAAAAATATACAGGTGTGGCACGTTGCTTCACAAACTGTCATTACAATAAAATTCACTAAAATATGTCCCCCAGAATTCTAGGGCCACAGAAGTTCAAAAAAGACCTAGATGAACTGCCAAGCAGTCACAGCCACTCTGCACCAAAATTCCTATTCTGTGCTGTATGGATGTGATGATGTAGTTAATGCTACATATTCTTAACTGTACAACCAAAACCTAAAGATGATTTGGCCACATAATTCATGATTTCATGTGCAAGCAGATGTTAAGCATGATTTACCCATTTCAGGTGATTTCCATTTGCCTTCCATAGTCTTCATGGTGGTGTTGAGTTCTGCTTCCATCTCCTTTTGGAACTCATCATCACTGGAAGACTCGCTCTCGCCAGTCAGGCACTCCCGTATCAGCTTCCGCTTCTGGTCAGGAGTGCCGTGTAGAAGCACATCCACCTCATCCTCTGAGCTACAAACATTTAAGTGGTACACACCTAATTATCACAAACAGGCTAAAACGTGGGCATAGCCATTTGGAGAACAAACATCTGAATTGTGTGGGTGCACTGGAAAGCACTTACTCCTATGTTTATGTGCAATGTACGTATTAAAACACTTTATTAGCTTAGGGATATTAAAACTCTGGTTTAAACACAAAGGAGCTTCAGCGGACTGCGTGCGGCCTGCCACAATGCCCCCGCAGCTCTCGCTCCGCGCAGGGAGCTGTGCGGTCACAAATATAAACACGCCGGTTTCAAGGAAGTCGCCGCGGCTGATGTGAGGCCGATCCTCCTGCACTGCCCGGGGCCAACACTCAGCGCTCACGGCTTGGCACCGCCAGCGTCGCTGCGCGCCTGGGCCAGCATATGCCAGGCAGGGTCCGGGCCCCGCCGCCGGCGGCCCGAGCCCACCCCCCGGCCGGCAGCTCCAGGCACCTGCTGAGCGCTCGCTCCTCGTCGCTGGGCTCCTCCACCACGTNCGCCCGGGAACGCGGCCCCGCCGCCGAGGGCCGGGCGCGGCCGGGAGCGGGCAGCCGCCTGCTCCTTTTTCTCCTTGCAGCTGCAATCCTCCGGTCACGGTCTAAGCGCTTTTGTCCAGAGTTACCGAGCCAGGCTTAGAGCTTTAAGAGACACACCCAATACCAAGAGGCTTGGAAAAAATTTAATGAGCTAGTAACACTCAACAGCGAGACTAATCTAAAAACTGTTCCCACATCCTACTTAAAATATTTACAATATTGTTAACTATATACATTGTAATCCGTGTTGTCCTTTGTAGTCTATTTATAGATGAGTTCCTTAGGAATTATACCTGTTTTATCTAGACGATGAACAGCACAGTATTAGTGTAGTAGGCATTGCTGGGAATACTCTGTCCTAGGTAAGCTGCCAAAACCCACCGGACACAGCTCATCGAAGCCTGAGGTGATGGGTACATGAATTAAAGCACAACGCAAACTTCTCTGCCTTTGCAATGCTTTGATGTGCAAGGCAGCAAGGTAAGGATACTACACCGTGCAATTCACCCTATCTGAGAAAAACAAACCAAGCCACACACCTCTGTGTGGCAGCTGAGGGCATCTGTAACCACAGAGACATTGATTTACACTGATCTGCATTGCCAACCGCACCATACCATTCACCCAAACTTCACTGAAGGCCTACCAACAGCATATATTGCTTATAAAGCAGCAATTCCACTCTGAAGAGCAGATCATCAAGTAAAGCCTAATTTTATGACGTCATGAAATTACACAACGTAGCAGCACCTCTTGAAAAAGGGTCATAGTTCAAGGAAGGGAGACCAATCAATACAATTAACATTACTGGTTTCATAGCTCTAAGTCTTAAGTCCAGTTAGCAGAATGAGATCCTTTTCATACATTCCTTTACAGGGGATACCTTCACTTTTTTCCTGAAGCAAAACATTTTATCTGTATCACAGTGGGGCAGTATTACTTTTCACTGCTATTTTATGCATCTTCTGAACTCCCTTCTGCTACGTTATTTCCCCTTTCTCAGAAGAAACCCAGGAAGTTCTCTCCAACGTATTTCTGCCAAAGAAATTGCAGAGTCAGCTGCCAAGCTCAAAACAATTTAAGTACACTGGACAGGAAAGTCACAGACAGATAAAACCTGAGAATGCAAGTGAAAAAGCACTGGGCGAGTAGTGTCAGACCAATCCAATACTTAGTCAATGGTTTTTACACGATGAATAGGGGGAAAAAAATCAAATTAATCTAATTTAGTAGAAAATACTAAGCTTATAGATGATACAGTGTCTGCATCATTTTAGAAAAATCACTGATTTCATGATTTATTTTACAATAATTGGATTAGTCTACAAGTTAAGGCAAACATACTAATGCATCTGCTTTTCTTTTTAAATCATAGTTATAAAGGTTACACAAAGTTCTCCAAAATTTCTAAGAAATGTTCACAATTGAAAAAAAGTAAGTTTTTTGATATAAGTACATGGAAAAAAAAAAACTAAGACAGTGTATACAATGCCATTATAGTAACAATATTCAAATATCTAATGGTAATATTTAGGCCATTTGAACAATGTGCTTCAAATGGTGATCTTCAGAAATTACTTACAAAGGTAAATAAGATTGCAGCCGTATCATAGTATTCATAACATGAACATTATTATATTGGCTATTTTCACAAAACCCGAGCATTTGGTTTTTGAACAATGAAAGCGTATAATGATTAAATAAACATGAATATGTATGTATAACAAGTATGCTGTTCATATAGTCTGGAGCTACTTTCAGGTGTTTAATTCTTTTGAAAGAAGAAGCTTGTTTATGTGCACTTTGTCAAACGTTTTCTCCAGGGAACTGTAAATGCCTATTTAAAGTCATGACAACAAAATCCAGAGGAGGGCAGCCCTTGTTAGTGGGAGGACGGAACGTAGCTTATGTGTCACCATTTAACACTGCCAGGCAGCTCTGCAGAAGCTGTAAATTACCCTGTAAAAATAGAGAAAAATATCACCACATTTGTCTTCTTTCTTTTAAGCTCATGACAGAACAAAGTTTTTTAAATACCAATGACACCACTAAAGAAGAATAGACAGGCTTTAAACTTATGGAAAAATATGTGTAACTTTTGTACCAAAAGTTTTTTTAAAATGTAGGAATGTAGTGTCATGGAAATAAAAAGAGCCAATTTGAGATTCAAAAATAAGCACTTAATACCTTTTCATGTTTCTTCCTAGAGGTCTGGTCTGGCCACAAAAACAACTCATTGCAGAGCACTCTCTCAGCAATGAAATTCACAGTTGCAAAGTTTAACATATTTTATATAGCAGGACCATTGCTCTGTCTCTAGAATGAGATTGCCAAAGTTTAAGTATTCCATGTGTTATGAATACTGAATACTGAATTCATCAACAAATATTAAACAGTTCACAGCACTCGGGATCGCTTCACTTACAGCAGCCATTTGTGCTGATAGCTTTGTCCAAGGAGGAGGCCTTGTTAGGAAGACAGCAGACTGATTTACATGCTTAGCCAGGTGATTTAGCCAGCGAGTTTAACCTTTACTGCTGGAGCTACAGAAGTGATTATCAGAACATTAACTCAACTCTAAGCCAAGCTCTGGCCTTCTTTCCAAACAGTTTTTAATCTTATTTAAGGCATTCTGGCTCTACCATAAAAATATACAGACCGATTTTCAGAATTTAGAGAACTGATACCATTGTGAATTAAGCAAATGCGACTGACAAGCCAGAATTTATTGTGCTGGAAAAAAACCCCACTAAAACAAGCTAATATTCATATGTGCTTTCATTTATGCTCACATCACTTCAAACTACTAGCTATCACTATGTACTTGTACATTTGTTCCCAAATCTGAAATTTCTATGTAAGAAAAGAAATGCTGGGCTGTTGACGGTGTTAAGAGTAATTCCTATCAGGAATAAAATATCAGGATAAAATGCAGGAACAAAACAGTCTGAATGCCCAGTTATGAACATGGAAGAAACTGCTAACTTCTAAAAAATTAACATATAAAGAAAGCTTCAGACACACAAAAGCATCTAAATATCTGCAATTTGTATGCCTTTCATAAACAGTCCACAGAAGTCCTTAAGAATTTGTAATTACTTTTACAGTTAAAAGCACTCCAAGTGACTTGTGATAGATAAGCAAGACATTCATCCCTCAGCCCTGAAAGGTAAATCATAATTCTACACCTCCTTCAGGTTCTTATAATCCAGATTAAGCAATTAACTGATTTAAAGGCTTGAAAGCAGATTCCCAGTTATGCCTACTAAATCCTTCTCAGTCTTATCCACAAGGCAGAAATTTCAGTTACAGCTTCAATAGATTTTTTTGTCTCTTTATGTCTATACTGGCAGAGGAAAGTCACATTTTTTTATTTTAGAAGGCTTGTAATTCAGTGACATGAACAAGTTCTACATAAGGGAGATACACGGAATTTGGTGGCCCACCTTTGTGGTGTAGGGGATTCATAAATTTAAAAATTCTGTTACTGAAAAGCTGATTATTGATTGTAATTAACTAATGAATTGAAAGGAATACTTCAGTCTGAAGTCTTCAGTCTCCAAATGGAAATCAATCTGAAGTACACTTATGGACTGCAAACTACCTGTAACTAAAGGGTGACAATAATCTTTTGGCCATCTTATTACAGAAGCATGAATTATATTTGTAATTTACAGACCATTATATAGCACTCTAAAAGAAAAAAATGTTACCAAGACATCTATGCTGGGTTTAGCTGGGGTAGAGTTAATTGTCTTCTCGGTGGCTAATATAGGATGTGTTTTGGATTTGTGCTGAAAAGGGTGTTGATAACAGAGATGGCATCATTATTGCCAAGAAGCTCTTGCTCTGCCTTTTCTGCTTCTTGTACTGGCACACTGAAAAAGTGGCTGGGGGTGCACAGGAGCTGGGAGGGGACACAGCTAGGACAGCTGAGCCCAAGTGACCAAAGGGATAGTCCAAAGCATATGACATCATGCTCAATATGTGAGGTGGGGGAAATAAGGAAGGTGGGGCATTCAGACTGTTATTTTCTCAAGTCACTGTCACACAAAATGGGGCCCTGCTCTCCTGGAGACAGCTGAACATCTGCCTGCCCATGGGAACCACTGAATAACGTCCTTGTTTAGCTTTGTTTGTGTGCATGGCTTTTGCATTCCCTGTTAAAGTGTCCTTAACCCACAAGTTTTCTCACTTTTCTGAGTTTTTGTTGCCAGCTGAGGTTAAACCATCACAATATCCTTTACACCTCAGTCATTTTCAGACTAAGCCAGCCAGTCTACTAAAATTTTCCAAATAGGCCCATAATTAAATTTCATTAGATCAAATTTACAAAGTTCACAAAACCACCTTATTTAAATTATAATAAATCAAGGACAATAGAAGCTGTGAACCATTACTCCTTGTGGCTGCAGTATCTGACTTACTTGACTTACATCAACACAGCTTGAGAAAGTCCAATACTTTCAGATTCAGAAAAGTGTTTCTTGCCAGATCACACTCCTAAACTGTAGATATTAAAATTATTGGCAGAACCACAGTGACAGAAACATCCTTTTCAGGAAAGAAAGAATTACTGACAAAACATTTCAGCAAATCCCTTAGCACTGCATTTTGCTTACTTCCTTCTTCTGTCAGCTCCAGACAGACATCTGTTGCTAGTAACACAAGAAATTCTTTTTCCAAAACACACAGAGATGCAAGAGTGTATACTTAATATTTGTGGAAAACATATGTTTCTGTTTATTTACATGAAGGAAGTGGCTCTCTTACTCAGTTATAATTCACATGTCAAAAGACTCTAAATGTACAGCCAAGGCTATGAATGCTCTAAGCATATGATTATACCCTTAGCAGTTTCACCAGCTATCAAACCTCCCTTCCTGAACATGAAGTCCGACACAGGAATACCTCAAAATCCAACCATTTAAAATAGTGAACACTACACCAAAAGCAGCTTTTGCACCAAAAAGACCAAACACTTATTCAGGTCTTAGATTAGCTACAGCTGCATTAAGTCATGAAGAAACACAGAGCTAGCAGAACAGAAGCTAAGCACTACCTAGGGGGATAATCAGCCAGAATGGCCACAGAAAAAGAAACATCAATATGTTTAGAGTGGGTCACTGACCAATGATAATCTAAAGCTTCAGTTTGGCAGCTATTCTAAATAAATCTAGGGTACATGCTGCTGCTAAGAAGGCAGCTCTCTTTTATTGCCAGACCCTCCCAGCCAAAACTGTGTGCTTTGATACAAGAGATATTGTGAAAACAAGACAAAGTAAGGCTTAGGAAAACCCAGAGCAACTCTCAGCGCTTTCTACTATGCAGCTGCACACATAATTGTGCCAACATAAAGGAAAGGAAGAGACATGCATCATCATCCTTCCTGGCAGCAGTCTGCCCTTTCATCATCTTAATGCAAACTCAACCCACAGTCTGAGTCTTAGCTTTTTCAAAACTCTTGAGTTGTAATTCAAAAGGATAAGAAGATATTAACATTACTTCCAAGAAGTATGTTATATGGAAGTAGTATGAAAATAAGTGAGCAGAGAGGGTTTACTTAGATTTTGTATATACAGTGTCCCTGATTTATTGAGTTTATTTCTCTATGGCCCTCAAGTCTTCTCAAGATACAGGCAGGTATAGCTTCCAAAATGCAAGCTGTGCCTCAGAACCTTCTCTCAATTCTTTGGTCACTCTGACTTCTTCTGTGCAGCAACCTCTGTATTTTGGGATTTGTGTTTTTCCTTCCACACAGAGCAAGTAACTTTAAACAGCAAGTCAAGCAGCAGCCTTCATTGTGTCTGAATTCCTCCACAAGAGCCTCTCAGGTGAGTTCAGCACCCACTACATTATATTTCACCTCCACATTTTTATATGAGACAGTTCCAAGTCCAGAAGACACATGGCTAGACTGATCCAGACACAGATGCATCTGCACAGCATCTAGTCCAGAGGCACTCACTACTGAAAAAGAAAGTCCATAACAGAAGACTTCTAGCAAAGGCTGCAGCAGTGAGTATCCACCATCCCCAGCCCTCATTCCTGCTTAGCATTTTTGCTGGAAGCAAACACTTAGACTTGGGTAACAGGTCATGTTGCAAAGTTTGTCAGTGCTGTGCTCCACACTGGATTGACCAAGCAATTGCTATTTTGTTGCTACTAAAACTTCACATGCCAGCCTCCAGCAAGTGCAAAAGCACAGAGACAGACTGCCAGCATCAGGCAAAGTATTTTGCCAAGAACCTAGAAGCAGGGGGCATTTGATCTGACATAATTAATTGATTGCCTATGTGAAAAACATAGCTTTCTTTTATGCTTCTACTAGTCCTCTTCTGGCTGTGCTTCAAGAGGAGTTACATGTCTAGAAACAGCCCAGCTTAGCCCTGTCAAAAACGGGGCTACCTAGTCTTTGAAATGGGAGCATTGTTCATGATTTGCATTTCAGTCATACTGCTCTAACAATGCTCTTCTCACACCAGAACACAATATTACATCAAAAAAAAAACCCAACAAACAAGTCTTTTAATATCTTCTTTCTTCCTTTTATAAAACTAACCTAGAAAGTGTCCACCAAACCATTTCATCTTTCAATGCTCTGTAGAGACTAATAAAAACCTATGCATAAGACTCTTCTAAAATACTTTGGTTATTGCATTAATAAGAACATTCCTCATTAAATAATGTCAAAAAATACAAACTACTGTACTTGTAAATTCTGTAATAATGAAACCCAGAATTCAAAGAAAGAAAAACACAAACTGATCCATCTCTAGTAGACTAGCTTGTTTTAAATATGAAACAGTGGCACTGAAAGAGAACTTTCAAACCTAGTGAGAAATGAAACATCCTTTCATTCAACAGGTTACAGTATTTGTTAATGTTTAAGATTTATCATTCTTAGTCAAAATGACCTTTTATTATTTTAAAGCTTTAAAGATGCAAAACTGTCTAGTGAATGTTGTGCTCCATGACGAAGTAGGTGAAAAGGATCAGCAAACAAAAATCATCTTCAAGAGCAGAACTACAATTCAAAGCTTCTATTACAGCTTTTTGGACTCCTTATTAGTAAATTCACTAAGATAAGGCAAGTAATAGGCAGACTATTCAAAGAAATTAGTGTTAAACACAAGCTGGGACAACAAACTAAAGCCAAAAATCTTCAAGCACTTCCAGGTATACTGAGGACACAGGAAGCACAAATCAAGTTGAAAGCTACAGAAATTAAGCACCTTCCCCCTGCATTCTGCAGTTATTAGCTGCCAAAATTTAAGAGAATATACGCCAACATTGTGACTTGCAGAGTTAGAAGTGATTCTTTGAGGACACTTTAGAAGACAGAGACATTGCCTAAGCACTCCAAGGCATGTGTTGACTCCAGCAAGAGTCACTTACAAGAGATGATGAAGAGCCAATGATTGAAGCAGGACAGAAGCATTCCCTTACTAAAACACAATATGGCAAATCAATAAAAACTGCTGCAAGTAAGACTGTTAGGACTATTTAAAGGACGGACTGTTCATCTGAAAAAGGAGTCGTGTTCCATACTTTACTGATGCCTTTACCAGAAACACATAAATCTCTCATTAAGCTGAAATTACACCTACAAAGTTCTTTTAAAAAAAGCCCCCAAACAACTCTTTTACAGTGCATTGGTTTTACAAGCAATGGGTTTAACAGAATGAAGAATGACACCATCAACACTGCTGAAAAAAGTGTAAAGCAGCAATACACCTCTTAAGTGTTTTCAACAAATATATTCTGAGTTAATTAAACAGCTTCCTAACCAATGAAGTTTCAGATTTGAAGACAAATGCAAAAGAACTGATTTTTAAAAGAAAGCTGCCTCCAGGTATAAGACCGTTCAAATAAGAGACTGTATTAGTCATCCATGAAATCAAATACATTGTGAAATTTAAGGACAGTACAGGCCTCTTAAAGCTCTTTTCCCATAAAAATTTATTTTCCTGAAAAGGCTATCTGCAACACACCTCTTTTGTTAATGCTTTAAAGGCAATAAAGTTCAAAAAACATACTCATCATACCAGACAGGCCTGTGTGATCTCATGCTTAATAAATCAAATCCCAAAATCTGGCTAACAGGAGAAACCACTTCCTATCTCATAGTGAAATGGTGAGATGAAGTTTTAAAAATAGGTAAGTTTTCAAACTCTGCAACTGTAAATATCAATCAGCCAAATAAATATAAAAATGAAGACAAAATCTTCTTCCAGGATATGAGTTTTCTAAAGGCACCTCAAGCATACCAGTCTCTCAGAGACACTTCACCTATACTTCATTTTCTCTGTTATTAAAGAAAGTTCATCTTTGTGGACAATGCTTAACTTAAAATTCACCTTCCTGAATGTGAATTGTGTATCATACAACAATTGTAGCAATTTTGGTTAATCAAGCATACAATATTCAAAATCACTTGAAATATAGGCCAGAAAGGATCACAGTTACCTTAGCATGCTTTAATTCCAGTTCTGCTAGTTCCACCAGATTTTTTCTGAATGCTGCAACTCTTCTTGTCTTAAAGTCTATCAGTTCTATAGAAAATAGAAATGGACTCATTAACAGTATCCTTGCTAGTGACCTCACCTATTAGAGACATTCCTTCAGGATGGAAGAAGAAAAGGGTAAGAGAAGGAAAAAGGAAAAACCTCACATTTAATCTCAGCACATTCTGGGCTCAAAAATACTGCGACTCAGCTGGAAGAAAGTAAACCACCACTGCAGTTCCTCACCTCTAGGTAACCTTTCGTGGACACAAAGCTCTTTTGAAAAAAGACTGCCAAGTGGATGCTTTTAACATTTATTTCTCTCATTTCATCTGCACTGCTCTCTCAAGGCTGATACTTGAAAATCATCAGGAAATATACTAAGTTAAAACTAGGATGAACAATGGTATGCCTTCTGCATATACCTTTGTGGCTAACACTGTCTCATTTATAGGAATCATTAACCAGATTTACAGGCTCAAACAACTCTTAAATGATAAAAACAGGAGAGCATGGTGTTTAAACCTTGAACAGATCTGCCACAAATGATGACTCAGATACCTAGTAACTCACTGAAGTATTAACCAAAAAAAGACAGTACGTTTCCAGAAGAAAAGTAACAGGTAAATAAGGTTCCTTTTCTCTATTAACTCTATTATTCAGTGAAATCTCATTTCATTATTTCTCCTTTCTCTAATGTAGTATCATATCTGTAACAGACTGGTGCCTTCACAGAAGAAAGCATAAAACCAAAAGGGGAATTTTAACAAACATTTACATATAGGGGAATTTTACAGAAACATTTGTCTGCTATTACAGATATCATTTTGTATTCTAGCTTATGAATGTGAAAGAAAAAGCTTAACAAGTAATTTGCACCTAAACTTTGCTCTACCTATCAGAGCTATGAGAAGCCAAAAAAAATATAATTTGGACTTTCTAAAACAAATAAATAATAATTAAAATACAATATTCCTGCACAGAAAACAGTACAAAAATCTATTCTCATTAATTATATTAATTCCCATTACCACATGCTAAAAATATGTTAATTTTCAAGTAATAACATAGCATAAAGGACCACCCAAATACCTTGTTTTGCTGATTCAGAAATTTTCTCAAATTTCTGACAGCATATTTGCTGTGTAGTTTCAGCTTGCAGCACATCTTTATTTTTTGCTCTTGCTTTATCCAATGCCTTATTAGCATTTTCATAATCCACTAGTGACCTAGATCTTCTATATAGGAGATCCTATTAAAAAAACAAAAGGTTGTATGGAGTTTATAAGACTCTACCCAATTGTATTTCAAGTAATCAAAAAAATCAAATTAATTTTAATCCTTCTGGCTGTATTTCAGTTCTTACTAAATTATTTGCATTTACTTTAATTCATCCTGCAAATCACAGGCATGTCCATACTAGATCAGATCCACAACACAATACTGTGTGGTCTCCATCTTGTCTGACAGAAGTTAGCAACAGATGGCTTAGATCAAACTCCAAAAAGCCAAAGAAGGCAAACCATGGGAAATTTCACAGCTTCTTAGATTAGAAACAAACTACATTTAAATTATGTATTTGAAATACACACAGAGCCCAAGAGACAGTAGTAACATTTTTTGTGCAGCAGTTCGTGATCTTCTAACTACAGACATTTTCTGTCAAATGCTTGCTCATTCTGTGATGTTATGGAATCATCTCACATCAAACAACAGTAAGAATGAAATTTTCCGTAAGCACAGAATATCAAATTCAGCCATGTGTTTTGGTATCAGCAAATGTATGTAATACCCAATTTTAATAGTGAAAAAAAAGCAGAATGGCTTGCAGTCACAAGCACCAATCACACTGCTAACACATGAACAGCCCTTCTACTGTTTCTCATTACTGCTTGATTTGGCCTTGACAAGAGGCTCACTCAGTTCCACACAGTCAGTCCCACATCAGCAACTGCTTTGTTACTCCTTATATTCAGCAGAGACAGGCTTTACAGCTAAGACAAAAATTGCAGGCTAGAGGTGGCAGCATTTTACTCTGTCTATATTGTGAGTTGATGATCCCATATCTCTCTTTTTTTCCCACAATTTCACTGAACAAAAATCCATAAATTCACCTTAGCAGCTTGAGATTCCCTAAGGTAATATTTTAGAAGATCTGAAAGTTTAAGATCTTCATCAGCAGATACTCGAGCCTCTATTTTCTGTAAAAACAAAACAAAGTATCACCACCAATCAAAAAAACAGTAAACAAAAGGATCAACTTAAAAACATCCAGACTTTGGGTATTCATTTGTATGATACAAATTCAATATAAAATATACAGTACACAACAGATGCTCTTTTCCAAAAACTAAGATCAAGCATTAATGACAGGATACTTGAAAGATGCAAAATGAGAAGGAATATTAGGATTTTGTATTAAAATGTAAGGAATAAGCTATTCTGCGAGCAGTAAATGACAACTGGCTTTCTATATTCAAAACTGCTTTTTTCCCAATAGCAATTATATTTATCATATACTAGAAAAAATTTAGAGAAACAAACTTAAGAGTTGCACAAGCAGTTTTATGTTGTTGGAATCAAAGGAAAACAAATTTTTAGGGCACCTTTGCAGACTAATTGTGCAACTGCGTGCACTAAATCGTCTAAAAAAACAATCAACTAATTTGCTTGCATTGAAATAGATTGGAAATAGAGTCTGCAAGGGCATTTTTAAATCCTAAATAAAAAACAATAATTTCTGAAATGCAACATTTTGAGTCATAGCAAGTAATTCTATTAATTTTTTTTTTACATATGTGTTTATGGAGAACAATTGCCAGTTTAGGAAATGCACACATTTTTCATTTGGAAGTTTTCCTGATACATGGCCTACATCTCTCTACCAAGACAAACAAGTAATGCAGAGGAGAAGATATTTGAAAAACTGGTTACAAGCATAAGCAACATTACTTTTGAGTCAAATAATTGCAGAAACAGATCTTGGCTCCAGAAAAAAAGCAGCACGAGCACCATTTTTTTTTTGTTTAAGGATTCGATTTTCTCATTTCTTTTATCCAAAACTAGTTCTGTGATTCCCAGTAACAAGTATGGAAAATCTCTATGCATTTTAGAGGAACAGCAGCTTAACAAGGGCATTACAGCAGACTGTCTAGAAATGTTTAGTAGACCGAAGAGTCCTAAGGTTCATTCTACAAAACACGTGACTGAAATCTTACACTTTCTCATTCAATACTACACATTGCTTAACACTCCACCTAGAAGCATGCATATTAATCCACATATTAATGCCTCATTGACACATGATGTCCATTTTATAGTACATACCCTTGTTTTGTCAAATAACTCTGACACCTTCAGAAAAAACCTGTGCAAAGGAAACAGCTCATATTACAACATTGTTTTGAACAGCCTAATTACTTTCTAGAACTCACACTATAGTCTGTGTCTGGCAATAAAGACTGCAAGGCATTGCTTATAATTCACAAAACTCAGAGAACATACTAGTTTCAACATGTGGGAACTATGCAATGTAAAAAAGGCAAAGGACAAACAAAGCATAATAAATAGATGGATATTTTTAAGTAAAGAATAATTGGTCAGCTCCTCAAGGATACTTTAAGCTTCTGTGAATTAAATCCCAAGCACCAGCATCCTGGTCAATGGTTTTACACTATTATCAAGGGTCCTTTACACTAATTTGAATGTACTTTTCTCCACACAGTAAACATGACATATGTCCTACTTAGAATTCAGGGATGCTGAGCAATAGTGTGGCAACATCTCCACTGCAGGAGACAATACGAGGCTTCAGTCTTACAGCAGACAGAATTACAGCCAAATTATACTATTTTGACAGAAGACAGATGTGATTTCTGACACACCCTAATGGACTACAACAAATATCAATACTATCACTAAATTATCTGGTATATAAGCTATCAGCACATTTAGAAGTATATCACTGCAATTCAGGTGAATTAGAAAGTTAAGCTTTCATCTTCATGTCCTACCTGTCGTCACACTAACTCCAACATCACATTAACTAATTGTGTGTGTATGTTGACAAGCACTGACATCTTTAAGCTAGTTAACTAAGTTTTACTGTCAGATACCCCAGATTTAATCTTCAAGCAAATCACTGAAAGATTAAAGGACAAACATCTGTACATAGAGACACCCTTCTAAAAGTTCTGGGGATCTCTGTAGATTCCTTTATTCTCCTAAGGGCAGTAAACTTGCCAGAACAGTAAAACTATTTTCAAAGATGTTGGTACACTCAAAAAAATCCACATACTCAGACTGAGACCTGTGCTTGCTGCATATGTCACAGCAAGTGTAACATTTTTTTTTCAAATGGTGAAAGAATTGTGGTTTCTTTCCTTATTTGATGAGGATTTTCCATCTCAACTGTGCCATTTTCTACAGACTGTAAAAATTAGCAGTTTTTTTACACATGAATACTGAAACAAAAGTGTTAAATGCAGCCTGCTAAAGAAATTAAATACTAGAGAAGATAATGTCTTAATGTGATACAGCTGTAAAAAGTTCTTTTTTTCTCCTAATAAGAGGTAGCAGTCTCAGCAGGTCACAGCAAATTACCCCGTAGGTTATTAACAATATCTTACTTGCATATATCTGTGGAGTCCTGCGTTCCTAATGCATATAATGAAGAACCAATTCTATTATAGTCATCCGCCACATCT
>VZTB01011720.1:0-16554 GCA_013397245.1 Thryothorus ludovicianus | reverse complement strand
GAACTTCCCATCTCCCCATACTTCTCTATGGTTTAAAGGAAATACTTCAATGTATTACAGTCAATCACCATAGCTTACAAGAGATTTTTCAGCTTGAAAGCAACTTCCCATACTCCTTCCATCAGGAAATTTACTCCTTGACTAACTTTGATGTCTTCATGCAGTTCTTTTTACGTTTCTGTCCTCTCTTTGTCTCTCATCCAAGGGAGAATGAGACCTGGAGGTCTCTTTTGCATTGAAGGAGTTAACAGAGGGCAGCAGCCTGGCCAGAGCAGTCAGGTGAGGAATTGCAGCTGTGCTGGAGCTGTGCCAGGATTTCCAGAGGCTAGCTGCAGTTTCAGTTTTAGCTGTGGGTCACTTTCTGCACAGGCTGCAGGGCTAAAGAAAGTAGCTCAGATCTTATCAGCTTCCTTTCTCCCTGCCTGGAAACTGAGCTGGAGATGGCCCACCCCCTCCCTGTCGAACTGTGGGCCGTGGCTGCTCCCAGGGCTTGGCAGGGATCATCTCAGCAGCTGTTGTGGACTTGCTGGCCTTGGCTCGCTCGCTTTCTCCTTCTCCTCCCATCTTTGTCTGGCCAGGAGTGCTGGGGAGGGCAGCGGGGGGAAGAAACTCAGCCCAGACCGGCTGGCCATGAAGAGAAGCTGGGCTGGGTCTCTTACCTCTCACCCACCAGAAACTAAAAGAGAGAGATTTCTGGAATCTCACCTAAAAATGTATATTCACAAAGAGACTGGAGCCTCAATCCAGGGTGCTTTTTGGGAAAAGCCAAGCCCAGGCCAGGCCCATTGGGACACAGGTGTGAGCTCCTGGTGCCCTTTTGGGTGTTTAGTCCAGAGCAGGTTCAACAGTTCCAAGAAAAAGGAAAAAAAAAAACCACAGTCCGGAGAACTTCTCTGCCTCAGCTAGCCAAACAACTAACAAAAAGCAAAGGAGAGCTCTCTTCTGCTGTCCACGCACTGCAAACAACACAGGCCGTGTGTGAAGGAAAGCTGAAAACTCTTATCTTTATGTTTAGAAAACAACCACCTCAGACATTCCACCACGTCTCCTTCACTCTCCGATCCAGTTTTAAAGGTACAAAACTTATTTCTGAGCCAAACAGACGAATGGGGATACAATTTAGCATCAACCCAGGACACTAATAGAAATATATATTGTGATGTAGATTTCTCCTCTATAAAGCTGAATAAAGAAGCAGCTTATTTTTTCAAGTCTGTCAGTCAGAACATATTATTTCAAAATTATCTGTCACAAGGTTCCCTGATAAATACCAGGTAAAATGGAAATAATGTGTAATTTTTAAAGTGATCAGAATTCTGATAAGTGTTACTGTTATGGTATAACAAAGCTGAAATAATAAAGAAAACTCTTTCCTCTCCTTTCCTAAGAGTATGAAACCATGCCTAATGATCTTGGAGACACCATTAATAAGAGTAATCGAACTACTTCTGCAGATGTTTCCAACAAAGAGAATGAAGATAGCATCACTGTAAGTATATACATTGTTTCCCTATCTGTAATCTTGGCAGATTTTTTTGACTATACAACTAATCAAACTGGAAAGATTGTAATGGGACTCCAAGCTACCAGAACAGAAGAGCTATTAATATGTAGTGATCAAACCCAAGAGTGAAAAAAAAATTAATGCAGGCCTCACTCTTCCCTCATCCTATTTTTTGAGAGTGGATGACTTTTCATTCCAAGGTTGCCAATTTGTTTCATGCTTTTTTGAGCAACGACCTGCAATTTGTTAGCCTAAAACTTTGCTTCTAATTTTAGATGAGGAGAAAAACGTTTTTTTACAAAATAACAGCATTAAAGGTAACTTAAAGACTGTTGCTTTTATTCCAGTCCCAAAGTCATCTGCTCCTTACAAAGAGGACATGGTATAATGAACTTTCAAATTCTATGGTTTTAATGTGTGATTTCATGTAGCTTTTTGATAAGATAATTTGTAGTGGATCTTAGTGCAGGCAGCTGAATTGGTGCGTCTACTCCTTTGCTGCTTCACCTATCATGATGTTGGAAATTGAATATTAAATGTCATGAATTGCTGGAAACTGGTAGCAGGCAGCCAGTCTGATTTGTAATGCTGCCTCTCTGATGCAGGCATTGATCAGTCTGCAAGGCAATGCACACATATTTGGTAAATTGTGAGTTGGGAGAGAGTGAAAAAGGAGACTATGAAGACTAGTTTTTTTCTCAATACATCTGAAAGTGATGACAGAGGAATCTGTCTTGTACAGATGGGAGAAAGGCTACCCAGTGGCTCTCTCCAGTGCTAATGGTTGGGAAGTGAAAAGTTGTAAGAATAAGGGCAGTGAGGAAGGTTCCTAAAACTTCACGTTTGTTCTGTTTCCATTTTTAAAGTGCAGTAGGAGCATTAACTTTGATAGCTTCCAGTCCCTCACACCGACAGTGGTTGCTTCATGAAGATATACTTAGCTAAAAAATCCAAAAGATCACGGACAGTCTTATCTTTTCTGATAACAGAATCACAGAATAGCTGAGACTGGAAGATATCTCTGGACATCATCTAGTCTAAGTTCCCTGCTCAAAGCAGAGCCAGCTACAGGAAGTTGTACAGGACTATATCTAGTCAGGTTTCAAGTATCTCCAAGGATAAATATTTCAAATTTCCACAACCTCTGCNGGTGTTTAGTCCAGAGCAGGTTCAACAGTTCCAAGAAAAAGGAAAAAAAAAAACCACAGTCCGGAGAACTTCTCTGCCTCAGCTAGCCAAACAACTAACAAAAAGCAAAGGAGAGCTCTCTTCTGCTGTCCACGCACTGCAAACAACACAGGCCGTGTGTGAAGGAAAGCTGAAAACTCTTATCTTTATGTTTAGAAAACAACCACCTCAGACATTCCACCACGTCTCCTTCACTCTCCGATCCAGTTTTAAAGGTACAAAACTTATTTCTGAGCCAAACAGACGAATGGGGATACAATTTAGCATCAACCCAGGACACTAATAGAAATATATATTGTGATGTAGATTTCTCCTCTATAAAGCTGAATAAAGAAGCAGCTTATTTTTTCAAGTCTGTCAGTCAGAACATATTATTTCAAAATTATCTGTCACAAGGTTCCCTGATAAATACCAGGTAAAATGGAAATAATGTGTAATTTTTAAAGTGATCAGAATTCTGATAAGTGTTACTGTTATGGTATAACAAAGCTGAAATAATAAAGAAAACTCTTTCCTCTCCTTTCCTAAGAGTATGAAACCATGCCTAATGATCTTGGAGACACCATTAATAAGAGTAATCGAACTACTTCTGCAGATGTTTCCAACAAAGAGAATGAAGATAGCATCACTGTAAGTATATACATTGTTTCCCTATCTGTAATCTTGGCAGATTTTTTTGACTATACAACTAATCAAACTGGAAAGATTGTAATGGGACTCCAAGCTACCAGAACAGAAGAGCTATTAATATGTAGTGATCAAACCCAAGAGTGAAAAAAAAATTAATGCAGGCCTCACTCTTCCCTCATCCTATTTTTTGAGAGTGGATGACTTTTCATTCCAAGGTTGCCAATTTGTTTCATGCTTTTTTGAGCAACGACCTGCAATTTGTTAGCCTAAAACTTTGCTTCTAATTTTAGATGAGGAGAAAAACGTTTTTTTACAAAATAACAGCATTAAAGGTAACTTAAAGACTGTTGCTTTTATTCCAGTCCCAAAGTCATCTGCTCCTTACAAAGAGGACATGGTATAATGAACTTTCAAATTCTATGGTTTTAATGTGTGATTTCATGTAGCTTTTTGATAAGATAATTTGTAGTGGATCTTAGTGCAGGCAGCTGAATTGGTGCGTCTACTCCTTTGCTGCTTCACCTATCATGATGTTGGAAATTGAATATTAAATGTCATGAATTGCTGGAAACTGGTAGCAGGCAGCCAGTCTGATTTGTAATGCTGCCTCTCTGATGCAGGCATTGATCAGTCTGCAAGGCAATGCACACATATTTGGTAAATTGTGAGTTGGGAGAGAGTGAAAAAGGAGACTATGAAGACTAGTTTTTTTCTCAATACATCTGAAAGTGATGACAGAGGAATCTGTCTTGTACAGATGGGAGAAAGGCTACCCAGTGGCTCTCTCCAGTGCTAATGGTTGGGAAGTGAAAAGTTGTAAGAATAAGGGCAGTGAGGAAGGTTCCTAAAACTTCACGTTTGTTCTGTTTCCATTTTTAAAGTGCAGTAGGAGCATTAACTTTGATAGCTTCCAGTCCCTCACACCGACAGTGGTTGCTTCATGAAGATATACTTAGCTAAAAAATCCAAAAGATCACGGACAGTCTTATCTTTTCTGATAACAGAATCACAGAATAGCTGAGACTGGAAGATATCTCTGGACATCATCTAGTCTAAGTTCCCTGCTCAAAGCAGAGCCAGCTACAGGAAGTTGTACAGGACTATATCTAGTCAGGTTTCAAGTATCTCCAAGGATAAATATTTCAAATTTCCACAACCTCTGCCAGTTTTCAACTACCCTCAGAGTAAAAAAAAAAATTCCCTTATGTGCCTTTCTTATGTGTTTTCTCAAAGCATGAAATTCTGCTGGAAGGGAAAGGGATGATGTGCATTCTCTTCCATCTGCCTTGAATGTGTTGGATGTTGAGAAAGTGCTTCTCAGAACTGTAAGAGTCTCTATTCTCTGCAGGATAGAAAAAACCTTGGGAAGTCACTAATTTTGGTACTCTGATCTGAGTGCAAATGTTTCCTATTTGAAATGAATGTCTACCTACATCATAAAATCATAGATGGTTTGGGTTGGAAGGGACCTTTAAAGATCATCTAGTCCAACCCCTCCTGCCATGGACAGGGAATTTTTCACTAGAGAAGATTGCTTAAAGCCCTGTCCAACCTTCCCTCAAACACTTGCAATGATGGGGCATCCACAACTTCTCTGGGCAACCTGTTCCAGTGTTTCACCACCCTCAGAGTAAAGAATTTCTTCCTAATATCTAATCTAAACCTACCTTCCTTCATTTTAAAGCCGTTTCCCCTTCTTTGGTTGCTGCAGGTCCTGGTAAAAAGTCTGTCTCTGTCTTTCTAAAGCCCCCTTTAAGTATTGAAAAGCTTAAATAAGGTTTCCCCTGGAGCCTTCTCTTCTCCAGGTTGAACAACCGCAGCTCTCACTGCCTGTCTTCATAGCAGAGCTGCTTCAGTCCTCTAACCATTTTCATGACCCTCTTCTGAATTTGCTCTGACTCCATGTCTTTGTTGTACTGGGGGCACCAGAAGTGGACACAGTACTCCAGGTGAGGTCTTCTGAGAATGTAGTAGAAATGGAGAATCACCTCCCTTGACCTGCTAGTCACGCTGCTTTTGATGCAGCCCAGGATATGGTTGCCTTTCTGGGCTGTGAGCACACATTGCCAGTTCACATCCAGTTTTTCATCCACCAGTATCCCCAAGTCCTTCTCTGCAGAGCTTCACTCAATTAATTCATCCTCCAGTCTGTATCAGTATTGGGGATTGCCTCAACACAGATGCAGCACCTTGCAGTTGGCCTTGTTTAACTTCATAAGGTTGGGTTAATGGGTAAATCTGAATGTATGCTGAATATGTTTGAAGATGANAAACTTTGCTTCTAATTTTAGATGAGGAGAAAAACGTTTTTTTACAAAATAACAGCATTAAAGGTAACTTAAAGACTGTTGCTTTTATTCCAGTCCCAAAGTCATCTGCTCCTTACAAAGAGGACATGGTATAATGAACTTTCAAATTCTATGGTTTTAATGTGTGATTTCATGTAGCTTTTTGATAAGATAATTTGTAGTGGATCTTAGTGCAGGCAGCTGAATTGGTGCGTCTACTCCTTTGCTGCTTCACCTATCATGATGTTGGAAATTGAATATTAAATGTCATGAATTGCTGGAAACTGGTAGCAGGCAGCCAGTCTGATTTGTAATGCTGCCTCTCTGATGCAGGCATTGATCAGTCTGCAAGGCAATGCACACATATTTGGTAAATTGTGAGTTGGGAGAGAGTGAAAAAGGAGACTATGAAGACTAGTTTTTTTCTCAATACATCTGAAAGTGATGACAGAGGAATCTGTCTTGTACAGATGGGAGAAAGGCTACCCAGTGGCTCTCTCCAGTGCTAATGGTTGGGAAGTGAAAAGTTGTAAGAATAAGGGCAGTGAGGAAGGTTCCTAAAACTTCACGTTTGTTCTGTTTCCATTTTTAAAGTGCAGTAGGAGCATTAACTTTGATAGCTTCCAGTCCCTCACACCGACAGTGGTTGCTTCATGAAGATATACTTAGCTAAAAAATCCAAAAGATCACGGACAGTCTTATCTTTTCTGATAACAGAATCACAGAATAGCTGAGACTGGAAGATATCTCTGGACATCATCTAGTCTAAGTTCCCTGCTCAAAGCAGAGCCAGCTACAGGAAGTTGTACAGGACTATATCTAGTCAGGTTTCAAGTATCTCCAAGGATAAATATTTCAAATTTCCACAACCTCTGCCAGTTTTCAACTACCCTCAGAGTAAAAAAAAAAATTCCCTTATGTGCCTTTCTTATGTGTTTTCTCAAAGCATGAAATTCTGCTGGAAGGGAAAGGGATGATGTGCATTCTCTTCCATCTGCCTTGAATGTGTTGGATGTTGAGAAAGTGCTTCTCAGAACTGTAAGAGTCTCTATTCTCTGCAGGATAGAAAAAACCTTGGGAAGTCACTAATTTTGGTACTCTGATCTGAGTGCAAATGTTTCCTATTTGAAATGAATGCCTACCTACATCATAAAACCATAGATGGTTTGGGTTGNCTACCTACATCATAAAATCATAGATGGTTTGGGTTGGAAGGGACCTTTAAAGATCATCTAGTCCAACCCCTCCTGCCATGGACAGGGAATTTTTCACTAGAGAAGATTGCTTAAAGCCCTGTCCAACCTTCCCTCAAACACTTGCAATGATGGGGCATCCACAACTTCTCTGGGCAACCTGTTCCAGTGTTTCACCACCCTCAGAGTAAAGAATTTCTTCCTAATATCTAATCTAAACCTACCTTCCTTCATTTTAAAGCCGTTTCCCCTTCTTTGGTTGCTGCAGGTCCTGGTAAAAAGTCTGTCTCTGTCTTTCTAAAGCCCCCTTTAAGTATTGAAAAGCTTAAATAAGGTTTCCCCTGGAGCCTTCTCTTCTCCAGGTTGAACAACCGCAGCTCTCACTGCCTGTCTTCATAGCAGAGCTGCTTCAGTCCTCTAACCATTTTCATGACCCTCTTCTGAATTTGCTCTGACTCCATGTCTTTGTTGTACTGGGGGCACCAGAAGTGGACACAGTACTCCAGGTGAGGTCTTCTGAGAATGTAGTAGAAATGGAGAATCACCTCCCTTGACCTGCTAGTCACGCTGCTTTTGATGCAGCCCAGGATATGGTTGCCTTTCTGGGCTGTGAGCACACATTGCCAGTTCACATCCAGTTTTTCATCCACCAGTATCCCCAAGTCCTTCTCTGCAGAGCTTCACTCAATTAATTCATCCTCCAGTCTGTATCAGTATTGGGGATTGCCTCAACACAGATGCAGCACCTTGCAGTTGGCCTTGTTTAACTTCATAAGGTTGGGTTAATGGGTAAATCTGAATGTATGCTGAATATGTTTGAAGATGATTAATGAAAAAATCTATTTGTGTCCTCTTTTTTAGGTGTATATTATGGTGGGAAGTGCAGCACTGGTGTGCACAGGCTTAGTAACAACACTTATTATTCTGAAGTTTGGAAGACATTCTAAGTTTGGGGTGAAAGGTAAGCAGGGTCATTTTTTATATCTCCTGTAATTGTTATGGGTTGTACAAGTTTATGCCATAGGTATCTGCAGCAAGAACAGTCAAGATAACTAGATAAAGTGCCATCACATTTGTGTTTCATTTATTTGTCAGGTAAGAGCAGAGACAGATGTAGATAAGAATATATAATTTTGTTTTGAATATTCTACTTCTCTGTATTTTCTTATCACAAATCCTATTTCTTTCTCTTCAGCTGCACAGCCTCATGCAACACTTCCTGGAATAAAATGTCACTTGAGTCACTGTAGGGAAGTAGAAGATAAGAAATTAAAATGATTCTGAAAGATTTTGATTACAAATATTTGGCAACAATTTATGCTAGAGGTACTTCAGACAATACTGTAAATACTGCCTTGATGTGATAAATTGTATTTGGTCTGGCTGGGATGGATTTAACTTTCTCGATATCAGCCCTCACAGTGCTGTGTTTTGTATTTGTAGCTAGAAAGATGTTGAGAACACACCAGTGTTTTGGCTACTGCTGAGCGACACTGGCACAGCATCAGTGCTCTCTGTCCCATCTCCCCCAGAAAAGGCCAGCAGGCTCAGGGTGGGCAGGAGTATTGGAGGGAACATAACCAGGCCAACTGACACAAACTGGTCACAAGGATATCCCATACCATATTATGTTGTGCTCAGCAATAAAAGCCAAGAGAAAGGAAGAGGAAGGATCAGCAGAGAGGAAGTATTGTGAACAGACCATAACTCTAATTCTCCATCCCTCTGTGCTGCTCGGGGACTGGAGAGAGTATAGAAGATTTGTGAGTGAAGTTGAGCCTGGGAAGAAAGGGGGCGGGGGGGAAAGATGGTTTTAGTTTTGTTTTTATTTCTCACTCTCCTATTCTGTTATTTATTGGCAATCTTCCCCAAGCTGAGTTGGTAAAGCAGCTTGGTGGGCATCTGACAGCCTGCCAACATTAAACCACCACATTCTGGAAATGTAGAAATTCAAGATAGGGACAGTAATTGGGAGAGGCAATGGGCAAAACATGGACTGGACAGTGGCAGAGCAGGGAATAATTGTGGAGAATTTTTTTATTTTTTTAAGTGTGGTACGGGGACAAGGAGTGGAGTGTCTGTAAATTGTCCGCTTTCGTCGATGTTGCAATGATGTTCTTCTGATTTTGGTGTAGGAAATTCTTTCTTTTGATATAACTGAAGTTTGCAAAGATTGTAGATTGGGTAATGAATGTATATTTTAATGATAATTTCTAAATGTGTTTCACAGAAGCCATCCCTGCAGCCTCCTTCACTACCCAAACTTTGCCCTTTGAACTTCAATACATATATTCAATGGCAAGAGGGGAACATGCATTTGTAGTACTTTCTCATGGATACATTATCTTGAGTTTATGTATTTGCCTTGGGAAATGGCAGGTGGAAAGAATAGCAAATGCTCAAGCCCTTATGGAAAGGAAACAGCTCTTCATTAATTAATTTATTTAATTTACAACCAGACAGAGACACAGGGAACACAGAGGTACTTGTAACAACTACAGTATGGTATTATTGTACTGATCCTTCAGTCTATGTCTAGATATATTGGTGAAATTGTATGTTAGAAAACAAACAGCCTTCCATCTCAACCCAAAAGGAAAAAAAGCGCACACACACGGTTATCATGTTGAGAGGCCCAGAATGTGCTTTTCTGTGTGCTAAAGGAGATGAGCTTTTGATCTAGAGATGTGTAGCTGAAGATCTGTGGAGACAGTGATAAGGGGTTTTTTTGGTAGGTTCCTGTTAACCTGTCCTTCCTCTTTCTTGTGCTTATGATATGGTACTACACATTTTTTTTCTACATAGTAGTATATTTTGATGATTTTCACTTGTTCTTGACCGTACTCTCTTCAGAGATATCTACTGTATATTTAGTATTTGTATATTCTGTGTAGAAGAATTCCTGTTTCGACCCACCCTAGAAGGTGAGGGTGTAGTGCTTTTTGTTCATCAATTTGAAATTTCTCAACCAATAGCAAAGCAGACTTAAACTTTGAAAGGTGTAAAGAAAATTTATTAAGAGAACTAAAAGACAAATAATAAAAAATCAGAATAAAACCTTCAGAACGCTTCTCCTCCCTTCCCCCATAACTTCTTTCCTTCCCACTGACAATGTACAGAAGCAACATATAGAATTCTCAGTCAGTTTTCTACCTCTAGAATAGTCTTTATTCCGTTCACTTAGGGAGGGAAGCATCTCTTGCTGCTATGGAAAATTCCCCCACAAGAAAACAATTCTCTCTTAGCTTCAATCTCCACAAACAGCAGCTGCCCAAAAATCCACTTTCGTGAAGCTCCTCCCATGTTCACAGCCCTCTCACAGCTGTGCCTCAGGGCCGTGTTGACGTATGGGGGTTTTATTTTAAGGATAAACTGTTCAAAAGCAAAGGTTCTCTTCATCTTCTCTCAGGACAAAAGAAGTTCTCATCACTCATTTCTCTGCTCAAATTTCTCATGGGATCACAGTCACCCCAACATTTGCCCACTCCAGCACTGAACTCCTTTGCTCAGGTCCACAACCTGAACTCTCCATCTCCCCCACACATCTCCATGGTTTAAAGGGAACATCTCAATATACTGTAGTCCATCACCATAGCTTACAAGAGAATTTCAGCCTGAAAAAACAAGGCAACTCCTCATTTTCTTTCCATCTGGAACATTACTCCTTGACTGACCTTAGTACCTTCATGTTGGGTCTTTACATGTCTTCACTCTGTCCTTTTCTCCCACTCAAGAGAGGAAGAGGCTTTCAGGTCTCATCTGTGCACTGAAAGAGTTAACATCTAACTCAGCGAAGGGGCATTGGCAGGGCCAAAGCAGTCACATGATGAATTGCAGCTGTGCTTGGGCTGTGCCAGTATCTCAAGGGGGCCCCTGCTGCATTCAATTCTAGGATGAAACGGCTGTGCTGGGAGAAGGGGTGGCTAGGATCTTATCAGCTCAGCCAGGGTTCAGCGGTGATATGTTGGCCTCCCCTTCTCCCTTCCTGGGAGTCATGGCTGCTCCCAGGGCTCGGTGGACCCTGGCTCGGCCTGAGTCAACAGTGGGNGCCAAAGCAGTCACATGATGAATTGCAGCTGTGCTTGGGCTGTGCCAGTATCTCAAGGGGGCCCCTGCTGCATTCAATTCTAGGATGAAACGGCTGTGCTGGGAGAAGGGGTGGCNGAGAGGGGGGGAGGGAACTCGGCCTGGCCTAAGGGGCTGAGCTGACTTGTTACCTCTTCCACGAAGGAAAAGAGAAAGAAAGATTTCCAGAGTTGTCCTCCCAAAATGTGTATCCACAAAGATGTATCCACTCTCTTCATTGGTTTAATCATGTGTCAATATTCAGAAATTGGCCAATCAAGGCCAAACCTGGAGAGAGGGTGACCCAGGTTCTTGTTAATAGATCTCTTAGGGGAGATTAGAGTGAAATGACACCTAATGATCAGTGCTTGTAAATATACATATGTAGGGNCCCCCTGCCTGGCCACTGACTGCCAGGAGAGGGGGGGAGGGAACTCGGCCTGGCCTAAGGGGCTGAGCTGACTTGTTACCTCTTCCACGAAGGAAAAGAGAAAGAAAGATTTCCAGAGTTGTCCTCCCAAAATGTGTATCCACAAAGATGTATCCACTCTCTTCATTGGTTTAATCATGTGTCAATATTCAGAAATTGGCCAATCAAGGCCAAACCTGGAGAGAGGGTGACCCAGGTTCTTGTTAATAGATCTCTTAGGGGAGATTAGAGTGAAATGACACCTAATGATCAGTGCTTGTAAATATACATATGTAGGGTTTATTGTAGAACAATTTGGTTGTGCAGGAAAACAGATATGTAGCAGTTTTGGTTGTTGTTAACTATAGTAATATGACAATATAAAAGCATAAAAATATCACTTAAGAAAATGTATAAGAAAGAGAAGGAAAGGATAAGAGTACAAAGATCTCACCACT
Source organism: Thryothorus ludovicianus (assembly GCA_013397245.1). Lineage (NCBI taxonomy): Eukaryota > Metazoa > Chordata > Aves > Passeriformes > Certhiidae > Thryothorus > Thryothorus ludovicianus. The sequence continues at coordinate 4,819 of VZTB01011720.1, read as the reverse complement.
TGCAGGCCTCACAATGAGACTTGATTGTTACAATTTGAGTGTTTGTTGGCCAAAGTGATAATCTCAGCCTTGGTTGCCTTCTTGAGAGTGGTTGTAGATTTTCCAGGTGGTGGTGGAAATCCCAAAGAAGGGATGGGGAGAAACCTCCAAAACACTACCTCTGTTGGGTTTACATTCACTCAGATTCAGGTAGGTACACCCAGGTACCTCCCATGGGGCAGGGAATTTCAACTGGATGATGTAGTGTTGTGGATCACAGGACACTTTGGGAGTCTCTGACACTTTCTAAGATTATAAGGTTGCCTAGTACATCAGTGAAGTTGAGTCTGTTATGACCCATCAGCAGAGGTGAATACCTTCAGGCTACATGTGAATGTCCCTGATACTTTCCCAGCAGGGGAATTATCACAGCTGAGTTCACTTGAGTAAGGACAAAGAGACAGTACCTGCCTCACAAAGTTTCCCTCTTTCCTTATCTTCTTCAACACCCAGCTGTAGGCAGATGTGGCAGGTGTGCACATCCTCTGTACCTGGGTGGTTGCTTTGCACATTGGCAGCTTGCCCCCTGATTGGGCCATCAAGCATTCCAGTCTCTCTTCCAGTATAACTTGTGGACACATTCTTCTCCCCAGACCTGGGATGACTGGACAATAGTACCCCCTTTATCTTATCTCAAGTTCCCATCACAGTCCAATCTCCAGTTAGTAGACATATTTAGGGAGAGGTGGACTTTGGTGGTCAAAGATGAACAACTGTTTCTTTGCAGTTTGCTATAGTGGGCAAGTCCTTTGATTATTTTAGCAATGTTTAAACCACTAACCAGTACATTCTCTCACAGTTCATAGAAGATATGAGAGTGGAACAGAGTAGAAATGTAGATAGTAGGTAGCACAGATTAGTTCACTAGGATGCTGACCTCCTTTTCTCTCACCTTCTTTTGATATTACACAGTCTCTGGGATTTGGGGTAGCATTAAAAGAGAGCAGGCATTTTGAAATGTCCTGAAAAAGAACATGGAGCCTGTGGGATAGAGATGGAGAGTTTTGGTCAAAGACTAGAAAAGACTGTCTAGAACTGAACAGCATCTCAGTGGAAATTTTCTTTGTGGCTGAAGCTTTCTGAATTGCATTTAAAGACCTGAAGAAAATGAATCTAAATGAAAGCAAGGATAGGAACTTTCTGGCGTTTGGTCCTTAAAGATGAACACTTGTTAGGTTTTTCATAATTTGTGTTGCAAATTTCAAGATAGCATTGTTAGAACTAGGAAGTAAACTCTAAGGGAGAATGAACAAAACTCTATTTTGCATGGCAACATAATAAGCTACCTTCTGGGCAGCTCCTCATGGTGGTTGTTTTTCAGTATCTTCAATTGGAACTTCTCTCACAAAAATAATGGTCTTGCATTATCAGTAAGTTTGACTTCAGAGGTCTTCTGTTTCAGAATTGGCCAGATTATATTTGAGTAAGGATACATTTTTTGGGGAATAACTAAATGAAATTATGAAAAAGCAGCAACTGCGTCTGTGGTTTATTTTTTCCTGATAATTGGATCAGTGATGGTTAGCAGAAACAGTAAAATGATTCACTGTTCAGGTACCCACCTTCAAAAACTTATCACTGGCATGGTATTTATGATAACAGTGAAATGTCACTGTGAGCTACAAATATCCCCTGAACATTTCATCAGAAAGGAATAATATTCAGTTGTCCCTGAAGTGAACCTCAAACTTCTCCAAAGTTTACAGTCATGCATGATCTTTGCAGTATTGGCCTATCTATAATCTATCCATAATCCAAAGTTCCAGAAACACTCACAATTTATCATCATCTGCATTACTGAATTTATTTTAAAGCAATACTTAAAGACTTGAGATAAGAACACCATATTGATGTGTAATAATTGGACTAATGATAAAAGAATGCCTGCTCTGAAGACATGGCAACATAAGCATATAATGAGAAATAATGAATGAAGATAAAAACCTGGGATAGTTCAGCATGTTGAAAATAAGGCAAAGTTGAAGAGAAATTTTTACAGTCAATACTGGTCAGTATAAAATGTTTAAAACGTGTATCTTGGAAATTCTGGGTTAAAAATTCAAATTAACCACGTGTGAACTCTATGAGTGGTTTCCCATGGAGTTTAGTGAGAGTAAAATTAGCCCCAACTTAGCATACAAACATCATTTTATAGTAGGTGCATCTTAGCATATGCTCTCAGTAGGGAAGTCGGAGGGAATAAAATATCTAAAATGCCATTTAAAATACTTATAAAACAAGGTAAACAAAATCTTCTCCAAAAATGTGAATGAATATTTGGCATTCATGGGAAGGAATGTTCCCAGTTACATTGGACAGAGATGCACAAAAGGTTGTACGTCATTTTCTGTTCTCCTGTGAAAACACAAGATCAGCTACTCTGTCATTAAACATCCTCCCACTCTTCCGCAAAGAGTAGTTTAGGAAAAAACAAAGTAGTCACTTGATAACGGGAACAGTAAAGCTGCAACTCAATTGTATTTTTCATGTTATTGTGCATAGTCTTGTTCTGGACAAACTGTCGAGCCCCCAGCTGGATAAACACGTCATGCGATGGGTGAGCAACTGGCTCATGGGTCAGGCACAAAGGGTTATAGTGAATGGGGTGACATCAGACTGATGACCTGTCGCTAGTGGGGTTCTGCAGGGCTCCAGTTTAGGCCCTGTGCTTTTCAACATCTTCATAAATGACTTGGACGCAGAACTGGAAAGGATACTAAGCAAGATTGCAGACGATACTAAAATGGGAGGAGCTGTTGACTCCCTCAAAGGCAGAGATGCCCTTCAGAGAGACCTCGACAAATTAGAGGGCTGGGCAATCACCAAGCATATGAAGATTAACAAGGGAAAGTGCCGGATTCTGCACCTGGGACGGAGCGACCCTGGATGTATGGACAGACTGGGGAATGGGATGCTGGAAAGCAGTGCCACAGAAAAGGATGTGGAGGTCCTTCTCAATGGCAAGTTGAGTATGAGTCAGCAGTGCCCTGGCAGCCAGGAGGGCCAACCATGTCCTGGGGGGAATCAGGCGCAGCGTTGCCAGCTGATCAAGGGAGGAGGTTGTCTCACACTGATCTGCACTGGTTCGGCCTCACCTTGAATATTGTGAGCAGTTTTGGTCACCACAATACAAGCAAGATATTAAACTATTAGAGGGCATCCAAAGGAGTGCTGTGAAGATGGTGAAAGGCCTTGAGAGGAAGCAGCTGAGGTCACTTGGTCTGTTCAGCCTGGAGGAGACTGAGGGGAGACCTCATTGCAGTCTACAGCTTCCTTGTGAGGGGAAGAGAAGGGGCAGACACTGTTCTCTCTGGTGTCTAGTGACAGGACCCAAGGGAATGGCTTGAACTTGTGTTAGGCGAGATTTAGGTTGGATATTAGAAAGAGGTTCTTCCCTCAGAGGGTGGTTGGGCATTGGAACAGGCTCCCCAGGGAATGGTCACCAGCACCAAACCTGACAGAGTTCAAGAAGCATATGGACAATGCTCTTGGGAACACAGTCTGTCTCTTGGGAATGGTCCTGTTCAGGTCCAGGAACCGGCCGCAATGATCCTTGGAGGTCTCTTCTGACTTAGCATATTCTGTCATTCTGTGAAACATTCCTTCTGTGCTTAAAGAGCTTAAGCATGGTGGGAGTTCTGAAGTGAAAGTAACTGGTGTCTCCAGAAAGAGATGTGGAGCAGGTAGTTTGGGTCTGAACTATTCTGTATGAGAGTTGGCCATATCTGAAAGCATGTGCTCTGCAGCTGAAGAACTGCAGAGACTGCCACAGAGTTCACATACCCCCATTGTCTTCTTTCCATGACTGTACCTGAGCTGAAGTGTCTAATTTACACAATAGGGAGCATCTGGTCTTCCGAGGGCTTCCAGTACATTTGCTGTATGTTTGCATCAATCTGTATACATTAAAGAGTTGAGTAAAAATATCTTGCCATCTCTTTTGACTTCTCTCTTCATTTTGTATATCTAAGATGAGGGATATGTTAATTTCACTTTGTTACCTTTTGAAATTACAGTAAGATAGTGCTTTTGCAGGTAAAGAAGGCAAGCAAATCAGTTCACTTTCAGTAGCAAACTAAAGCATTTTGTTTATTTTATTTTTGTTATCCTGGATTCTGGTTGAAGTTTCCTTGCACCATACATGGCAATTCTTGTCCATATTTTTTGCAAAAATATCCATTAATAAGCTTTTATCAAGAGCTTCCTTTAATACATCTGAAAATGTCTTTGTTTTCATAGTGTTATATTCTCAGAGCATTATACTCCTTGGATCTTGATGTTTGGAAGACAAGATAAAAAAAAAGTCTTTATTTTTGAAAATTCCATGATGCTTTTTTTTTTCCTGAATGAACAAGAAATACTGTTAAGCCATTTTTGTAGTAGCAGTGCTGTTCTTGCTTAGGAAGAAATTGGCAAGTACAAAATTTTACAGGAATTAAGAATAAATGAAGACCAAAGGTAGCCAAGCTGTTTCAATGTCTTATAAAAAGAACACTTCAGATTTTGTTTCAATTTTTGTCAAAAATTCAAATAAGATTGCTTTATTTGAGTTAATGCCCCCTCTTTTTAATACATGCTGATGCACCTTTATCATCTCCCTACAACCCGGGAAGCAGCTTTTTTCTCCTCCTCCTATCAGCACCTTTCCTTCTTGCCTATTCTGAACATTATTTGTATAATAATACAGAGCTGGCAGCTGGCACCTCTGAGAACTCAGAATTGAACCTTTCCCCTCATATTGTTTTTGTCTTTTAAATGCATCATCCTCATGAAGTACAAG
>VZTB01011719.1:0-20689 GCA_013397245.1 Thryothorus ludovicianus | reverse complement strand
CCAGGGAGGCCTGGACAAGTGGATACAAACATTGATAGCATTGGTAAACCTATTGCTTGCTTTTTAGGAAGTGCTAGAATATTTCCAGAAATCTCATCTGTCTGTGCTCCCCAGAACAGAGGGAAACCCAGGCCTTTTTAGACCTATTTCATCATTTATTCAACGCCAGCAATTATGGTTATGGTTATGTACCTCAGCTTCCTCCAGAGCAGCCTGGACTTCAGATTTCTCCAGCTCAATCTGCTTCTTGACTTTCTCCAGCTCATGAATGGCCTTCCCTCCCTCGGCAATCTGCTCCGTCAGGTCGGAAATCTCCTCTGCAAGGAAGGGTGGAAAAGCAGCATGCTCAGGCTCAGAGCAGAGAGGGAAGGGCCCTGTCCCACCAAGGGTGCAGGCATCTCTGCAGCCCTGCAGGCACCGAGCCATGAACAGTGGTGGTAATGGCTGATAGTGAGAAAGGCCAGTGAGGAGCAGAGGGCCAGGGACTTACGCTGCAAGTTCTTGTTCTCGCGCTTCATTGTTTCCAGGTGGTCCAAGGACTCCTCATAGGCATTCTTCATCTTGAACAGCTCCGTGCTCAGAGAGCGCGACTCCTTCTGGGAGGCCTCCAGCTCAGCCTGCGTTTCCTCGTACTTCTGCTTCCATTCTGCCAGGATCTGAAGAGAAACGGGCTGTGAGTGGGGCTGTGGCCATCACGGGGACATGCTCTGGCCACGAGAGCTGCTGCTGGAGGCCAAAGGACCTTGTCAAAGTTCTTCTGCTTCTTGTCCAGAGCAGCGCAGGCAGCATTGGATTTCTCTACATCAATCATCAGGTCCTCCACTTCATTCTGCAGCCTCTGCTTTGTCTTTTCCAGGGAGGCACATTTGGCATTGACAGCCTCAACCTGTTCCTCTGCATCCTGCAGGCGCTGGGCCAGCTTCTTCCTGGGAGACATAAGGTCAGCTCACATTAGTACTGGGTACCAATGTGTGCTCTTTACTAGATCTCCTAATCATTTTGCAGTTTGTATTCACACATTTAAGGGCTACATTTGTGCTGCCCTTAGGCTTTGCCTTTACTATACCACTAAATACATTATAGGATAAAGTTTCGCATTTTCTATTGTTCTTCCTCAAATCCAATTCATAACTTATTCCTCATAATATTGTGCTCTTTCTCTTGCAATGTCACCTTTTAATTTTTAGTCTTACATTTCTTCTTTGCCTATCACCCCGTACTTGGCCTCCTCGAGCTCCTCCGTGCGCTGAATCGCGTCCGTCTCGTATTTGGTTCTCCACTGGGACACTTCACTGTTGGCCTTGGACAGGGCTCGCTGCAGCTCCCCCTTGGCCTCCTGCTCCTCCTCATATTGTTCCCGGAGCAAGTCACAGTCGTGGCGAGCAGACTGCAGGGCGTGGGCCAGGGCGTTCTTGGCCTTGGCAGACAATTGGGTTGGGACAATGAATTTCTCGTGAAATAGTAAAATGTTAACTTGATGAAAGTTTTTGACAATTCTTTCATTATGGCATTTAAAGTCAGACTGAGAAAAAAATGGTGCATTAATTCCATGTTTTGAGATTCTAGTATGCCTCCTCAGGAGAGATGATGGGTAAATTATAAATGACAGCCATACAGCTATGAATCACTGAATCCTTTTAAATACATTCTAAAGCTTCAACTGCCGCTGTGAAAAAGTAGACTAAGATGTACAGAGTTTCTTTAGATATATCAATAATTTTTTATATGTCATCATAAATCTGATTAAAGTGCTAAAATTGTTTTTCCCTGTGTCAGTGTCTACATTGGGAGAAGTGTGGGAAGACGTAAAATTTCTCGCCTTTCTTGATAGCTCAAAAATTAAAACAATGCAGCTAGTATTCTGATTTTATGTGAGAGTAGGAAATGTCCATAAAGAAAACAGATTCTCAATTCAAAATTAACTTCCCACTGGAAGTAAATTTACCTTTATTTCTTCCTCTAAATGTCTTTTTAGTTCCTCAATCTGTTGAGTGAATGCCTGTTTGCTTCTGGATAACTGAGATATCAAACCATCTTTTTCTTCCACCTGGCGTGAATATTCACCTAAGAAAGTTTTCAGACAGATTGCCATTTAAAATCAATATTAAATGAATATTTAAGCATGGTATACCAGCTTACAGAAAACAGATAAATTTGAGTAAAGCTTCAACATTTTCTCATTGTCATTGGCTACAGGTTGTTCTATTACAGAGGGATATAGGGATGTGCTACCTGCTTCTGTCTGCAGACGAGCTCTTTGAGCATTGAGGTCATTGATCATGCGCTGATGCTCTTCCTCCTTGGTCTTAATCTCACTCAGCTGATCTTCCAGTGTGCGGCACATCTTCTCCAGGTTGGCCTGTGTTTCAGCACACGAAAGGGATGAGTTAACCATGCACACTCTAAAGAAGGCCAGGTGCAAGAAGTTGTGTTGTATTCCACTGGGTCGAAGACCCTATGAAATATTGGTGTACCTTGGCTTTGGAGACTGACTCCATGTTGCTGGCCAGGTCATCAATCTCCATCTTGAGCTCGCTCTTCTCCTTCTCCAGCTTCTGCTTCACACGTTGCAGGTTGTCGATCTGCTCCCCCAGCTCAGCTGTGCTGTCCGCGTGCTTCTTGCGCAGGGCGGCAGCCGTGGCTTCGTGCTGCAGCGTGGCCTCTTCCAGGTCACGGCGCATCTTCTGGAACTCTGCCTCACGCTTCTTGTTCATCTCCACCTGAGCTGCTGTGGCCCCTCCTGCTTCTTCCAGGCGCTCGCTGATCTCCTCCAGCTCCCTGGACAGGTCAGCGCGATGCTTCTCTGCTTTAGCGCGAGACGTTCGCTCGGCCTCAATCTCCTCCTCCAGCTCCTCAATGCGGGCCTGCACAACAGCAGGGACCCTTCACAGCCGTGCCCTCCTCCTGCCTCAGCTGAGCCTCAGCAAGGCAGCAGAAGGAACAGGCACTTGCCTGCAGCTCCTTGATTTTCTTCTGCAGTTGCATGCCCAGGGCTTGCTCATCCTCAGTTTTGCTCTGGATCTGGCTGATTTCAAAATCTTTCCTTTGAAAGCCAAATGAATTGTGTTAGAGCTCAAAGAAAAAAGGACAAGTGCTGCAGCCCAGCACTCAGGTGCCCCAGAGACACACTTACTTCTTCAGCTTCTCATCCAGCTGCTGCTTATCATTCTCCAAATCCATGATGCTGTCCTGGGCCAGCTTCAGGTCTCCTTCCAGTTTCCTCTTGGCTCTCTCCAGGTCCATGCGCAGTTTCTTCTCTTGCTCCAGGGACCCTTCCAGCTAAACACAACAAGGCCATCAGTGCTCCACCAGCCAGGTCAGGCTCCATACCTGTCCTGTTCCTGCTCTATGTCTGTGTGCTTACATCGTCCACTTGCTGTTCCAGCTTGGTCTTGGCCTTGGTCAGAGTATTGACTTTGTCCTCCTCTGCCTGCAGGTCATCCAGGGTCTGCTGATGGGCCTCTTGGAGGGCTTTCTTCTCTTTTGTCAGCTTGGCAATGGTCTCGTCCAGGGCTGCCATCTCCTCAGTCAGGTTTTTCACCTTTGAGAAGAAAGGAACAAGTACAGATAGAAAATGGTGCTTAAAACTTTAGAACAAGACAGGTCTTTTCCAGAGTGCGAGTGACAGTTTCTACCTCATACCTTGTTTTCTGTGGCATGTTTTTCCTTCTCCACCTTGGCTAGTGTTAGCTCAAGGTCATCAATATCTTTCTTCAGCTCTGAACATTCATCCTCCAGTTTCCTCTTCTTGGCTGTCAGTTCAGCATTAATTTCCTCTTCATCCTCAGCTCTTTCAGTCACCTCCTTAATTTTGGCTTCCAGCTGGATTTTGGTTTTGATGAGCTGGTCACACCTTTCCTCAGCATCAGCCAAGCTATCTGCTTCCTGGTGGGGAGACAGAATTTTGTTTGTTCTAATATTTTGAACTTTCTCTGCTTTGATTCTGTTATCACTGAGTAGCAACTGAACCTGACCTTCAAGTCCAGCAACAGAAGGATCTTAACTGAAAGTTACTACGCATAGGGAAGACGGCTTTTCCTGCACCTGCATTCACAAGTACCACTTTCAAGTGTGGTTTGTATTTTCCTGCAAAATTAATTCATTGTTCTACCTTGTGTCAAGGATCTACGTTTGGCTCCTTCCTCTGAAGACAAGAGCACTGACTTCCACTTGAAACTCCCTGTATCTGTGCATTGGCTGTTAGAGTGCTCACCAAATCGCCGCCAGAATTTGTTTCCTCACCTTCACATACATGTGATGGATAATTCCTCAAATTTATGAGTTTTGATCTTCTACAGTCTGATCTCTGTTTGTAAAGAACAATATGAATGTATAGACTCATTTTACGAGTGATAAATTAAACATAATAAACTCACAGCCTGCACTTGGAGCTGCAGGTCATTTTTCTCCTGCACCAGTTTCACCATTTTCTCCTCCAGCTCCTTCCTCTTTGCCTCAGACTTTGCAAGCTCCTCCTTGGTTTTCTCAAACTCTTGTTTCATGTTGGCCATCTCCTTCTCAGACTCTGCACTCTTCAGCAAGGGCTTGATCTTGAAGAACAGCTTCATCCATGGCCAGTGTTTGACATTCATGAATGCACGGATGTTGTACTGGATGCAGAAGATGGACTCCCTGAAGCATAATTGAAAAGTTCAATGAATATTCTCAGTCTGATGGGTGTCAACAATATCCCATGAGCAAATGTACTTAAACTGAAGAAGAGGAAGGTGTACCTCCTCTCCACCATTCTCTGGTACTCCACTCTCATCAGGAAGCCTCTGCACCTGGCCTGGGTGCGGGTGATGAGCTGTGCCAGCTTCTCATCCCTCATCTCCTCCAGGAGTCCCAGCAGCCCAGCTTTGAAGAACACCTTGAGAGAGGGAATGTTGCAGCACATCACTGTCAGGTACAGCAAAGGCCAGGGCCACAGTGAGTGGGGGGGTTTGTACCTTGGTGTGTCCAAATTTGTACTGGGTGTGGTCCACATCGATTGAGCCAAGGAGCTTCTCAGAAGCCTTCTTGCTATCGATGAACTGTCCCTCGGGGATGGCACTGGCATTGAGCACCTTGTACCTGTGGAATCACAGGAAGGTAAGGATATTTTTTTTCCAAGTAATGTACAGTAGCCACTTATATTCTTATATCTTTTTGAAAACATAGCACAGCTTAAATGGACCCATGAATGAACCAATATTGCTTTTAATGATGCTGACAAGCGCAGAGCTCTCACCTCTGTTTGAAGTCAGCATAGAGGACTCTGCTGGGGAACCCTTTCCTGCAGATCCTGATCCCTTCCAGCACGCCGTTACAGCGCAGCTGGTGCAGCACCAACTCGTGCTCCATGGCACCTAAGCAATAAGACAATTTAATAATTAATGATAAAACATAGAGAATAATGGATTCATCACACTATTTTTTATCTCTGCCTGAGGTCCTTACCAGGTGTTTTAGTCTCATTGGGGATGATACAGCGCACAAAATGGGGGTGAGTGCTCCGCAGATTGGTCATCAGCTTGTTGAGATTCTCCTAGAGGAACCAGTTACCAATGTGAGTTTCCTTGTATCGAGTGTTTGATGCACCAAGCCCAGGTAATGATTTTGTAACTTCTCAAGCTTGATGCACTTAGATAAAGCCACAGAAACAAAAAAAAAAATAATTCTTCTATTTGAAGATATAGAGCACCATTTCTAGACTGAAATGCTGCCATTCTGGTATTGGTTCAATGAAAACTAATATATAATTTCACACATTCACAAAGAGTAAATTACTTAGGTTTTTCATATTCTACTTTCAGAAGTGAATCTACTTAAGTTTTAAAAAATAGAGATTTATTCCAATGAGATAAATGTCTCTGTGGAAATTATTTTCAACTCCTCAATGGTAATGCAGGAATGCTAGTCTGACCCAGAGACATAAAAATATGAAGATCTAAATGATATTGGCTAATAAAAAAAACAAAAAAATAAAAAAAAATAGGAAACCCACCACAATTTAGGTGATTTCCATGATTTTGAAGACTGAATGCTCATTTTTTGACATATTTGCAGTGTAAAAGGTGACCCTGGAAAACCTGATATGGAATTTCTAGAGAAATTTACCCCCTTTAGAGTTTAACTTAAAATTGCTCTTTCAAATTTAATATTAGGTCACTCCCTTTCTTCACATTTCAGAGATAACAGATGCAGTACTGTACCCGGAAAAGAGCTGAGACAGTCTGGAAGGAAGAACCCTTCTTCTTGCCTCCCTTCTTGCCACCACCAGCCTCTGAAAATTGCATGAAAGAAAACAAAAAGTTTGATAATGAACGTGAAACAACTTTACATGTTTAGTATTTATGGCTTTAATTCTGTGACAATTGTCCCACATTGAAAATACAATTTCCATAAAACTGACCTGCATCTGCTCCACCGTAGTTGGCAAAGAGTAAAGCCAGGGTCTTCACAGAGGATTTCTGGTACAGCCCAATGACAGTTTCATTCAGAGGGTCCTTGTTCTTCTCCAGCCAGCCAGAGATGTTGTAATCCACTGTGCCAGCATAGTGCACCAGGGAGAAGTGGGCCTCAGCCTTGCCTTTGGCAGGCTTGGGCTTCTGGAAGTTGTTGGACTTGCCCAGGTGCTGGTCATAGAGCTTGTTCTTGAAAGAGGTGTCAGTTGCCTTGGGGAACATGCACTCCTCTTCCAGGATGGAGAAGATGCCCATGGGCTGCCAGAGATTATGACAGACAAGAGGGAGAAACAGATTAGAAAGGAGACATCTCTTGGTTGGAAAGTTGCTGGAGTCAGAAAAGGAAGCTGTTCCCATACTGACTTACATCAGAGAAAATCAGCTAAGGCCCATTATCTTTCAGTGGTACTGTTCCATTCAAATTATGGAAATGTCTTTGCTGATGAAATCATTATATATATGACAATATGAAATACTATTCTTTCCATAAAACCTGTTTACTGCTAAATACTTAGAGAACATGACCATGTTCTTAATTTCATTTTGTAATTTGGCAATGTATTCTGTCACCAAAACTCCTGATATCTGGGTAATGATCTCTAAAAACACATCTACCCTGTTGCCACTTTCACAGAGTAAATATTTGAAGAAGCCAAAATATTCTCACATGCTTTTTCATTGTTCCTCTTGGCAAGCATAGAACACCCAATTTATATTAGACTTGAACAGGAAGGATACCTTCTCAATGAGCTCAATGCAGGCAGCCAGGTCCATCCCAAAATCAATGAATGTCCATTCAATGCCCTCCTTCTTGTATTCCTCCTGCTCCAGCACGAACATGTGGTGGTTGAAGAACTGTTGCAGTTTCTCATTGGTGAAGTTGATGCACAGCTGCTCAAAGCTGTTGTACTGCCAGACATAAAAAGACATACAACGCTTTCAAGGATCAGTGATAATACCAAGGTGTTTTCTTGTGCAATCATATTTCACCGCGTCTTATACTTTAAATACATGTCCTCTTCCAGTGTAGTTTTCCTTTACTGTCTCTCTAGGATAGGCTTTGTATTTAGAAAAGATAGACTTCTAATTTCAAGCAATTAGAAGATTAGCTTTCTCTTCTATTATATTTTTAGGATTAAAATTATGATTCCAGAAGTCCTGTGAGTAAGTGTAGGGAGATACTCACTTCTATTAAATATATTTCAAAACACTCTGTCATAGTTTACAAAAATGCTAGAAAAACTTGAAATCCTTACATCAAAGATCTCGAAGCCAGCAATGTCCAGGACACCAATGAAGTACTGCCTGGGCTGCTTCGTGTCCAGCTGCTGGTTGATGCGAACAACCATCCACAGGAACATCTTCTCATAGACAGCCTTTGCCAGGGCACCCACGGAATTGTTCACCTAAAACACAGAAAAAGTTTTGAAGGTTACTACACGCAGCAGAGGAGAATCAATGGGAACCATCACAGCATGCTCCACGTTACCATGTTTTTTTCTACCTGCTGCACAGTTTGGCCCTTGGTCACGTATTCATTGCCCACCTTGACTCGGGGGTAGCAGAGGGCCTTGAGCAGGTCTGCTGAGTTCAGACCCATCAGGTAGGCAGCCTTGTCAGCAACTAAATACCAGAAAAGACAGAAGAGTAGATATTCAAAAATTCCTAAAAGTCAGTGCTTGATTGATTGGCCCAATAATGTTCGCCACAAGGATGTACAACAGTATCTGTCGAGGCTACAAAGCTAATTTCTCTTTTTGTTTTGATTTGTTTTCAGAGTCTATAACTCTTTCTGAACTTCAGTTTCTGCAAACATTCTTCAAGAGACCTCATTGCATTTATCATCTTCCAGGTGTCAGTGTGGAACGTTCAAACTTTAGTCATATAGCAGGAGGATTTATTACTCAGAAAGATGGAGGTACGGACTGTCCTTCCTGCTGAGACAGAGATTAATGAATTCACATCTCACGTCAGAGTTCTCTCCATAGGTGAGGATAAACAGGAGTATAGCCTTCTGTCTTGTTAGGACTGAACCATTTCACTGCTCCATAATACAGCAGAAGTTGCAAGGTGTGTTTCAACTTAAGTATGATTGGCAATATAGCAATTGACATGCAAGTCTCCTGGCTTCCTGTCAGTGTACACTGGATCTCTTATATAGTAGTCACAGAGGAAAAATTACAGGTATCATTAAATGAGATAAATGCCTCAACTGGCATATAGTCATGGAGCAACTCTTATTCTCAGTTTACATATTTAAAGCCTGAAATCTGCCTAAGCCATTATGTAATAAAGACTATCTCTTTTGTAAAGCTTGCTGACTCTGCTGATACCTTCGGTGCCATCAGGCTCTGCCTGCTCCTCACGCTGCTTCTGCTTGAACTTCAGGTTCCCATAGTGCATGACAGCCCCTGTCAGCTTGTAGATGGCTGTTTTCTCATCAGCACTGAAACCCAGGATGTCAATGGCACTCTGGCAACAGAAACACAAAGGTACATATACCAGGGCTCAAATGCACCAGATGAAAATTTGGTGAAGTTACTCACATCTGTGGCCATCAGCTCCTCCTGATCATCAATGCTGGGCACTGTGATCTCACCTTGACTCACAAAGTGGAAATCATAAGGGTTGGTGGTAATGAGGAGCATGTCTGAAAGCAACAGAAGGACAAGAACAAGCTTACTTTAGTTAACAGATAACACAATGAACTATTGCTCAGTGATCTTCCTTCAAAAAAGGTTTGTGATCTTTCCTACCGATTAGCTCTGGCTTCTTATTGGACATGATCTGATAAAAGATGTGGTAGCTCCTTTCCGCCTTGAGCTGGAAAGTGACTCTGGACTTCTCCAGCAGATCTGCCCAGGCAGGTAGAAAGAGTCAGGCACTTGTGGGAATGCACATGGACATGGGAATTTGGGAAGGGATGGGAGCAGTCCAGGAGAGTCTCTTACAAGTTTCAATGTCAGCAGAAGCCAGTTTGCCTGTGGCACCAAAGTGGATTCTGATGAATTTGCCCTGTTAAGCAGAAGCAGCAGCAGGTCAGCCTGGATGTGCTCTGTTGAGATCTCCTTTGCATGAAGAACTGCTCAGGCATCATGTGTGTTGCCAGGAGAGGGAGAGACTTTATGGAAAGCAAGAACTCACAAAGCGTGAGGAGTTGTCGTTCCTCACGGTCTTGGCGTTTCCAAAGGCCTCCAGCAGTGGGTTGGCACTGATGATTTGATCCTCAAGTGTCCCCTGCAGGGAGATAATTATTGCTAGTTATCCTTTCCAGAAATCATGTCAAGAACAAAGGAAAGCATTGATCCCAACATGTATCTACTTATTTACCTGCATTTTGCCTGATGCATGTTCCTCTTTCTTCTTCTCTCCGCTGGCTGCAATTGTTGCAAAGTACTGGATGACACGCTTGGTGTTCACAGTCTTCCCGGCACCGGATTCTCCGCTGGCAGAGCCAAGAGAGAAGCAGAGGGTGCGTGGTCAGGCAGGAGGTGCCCTGGCACCGGGCAGCCCCGCAGGGACCCGTGCAGGGGGTGTACGTACGTGATCAGGATGGACTGGTTCTCCCGATCTGTCAGGAGACAGAGGGAAAAGACAGAGATAAGAAAAGATAAATAAGAAATTCAAGGACTAGGAGAAAAATAAGAACTGAAACTTGTAGAGGATCCAGGAGCAGAAAATAGCAAAATCTGCTCAGGGAATTCTACTGAATACTTTTGATGCTATCAGCAGTACTTCAGCTATTAGCAAGCAGTTCTCTAAAGGAATCACTTCACAGAAACTTCAGTAGTCTTATGCCTTTCCTGACATTGTCTTTTCATCAAGATATTTATTTCTCCCTTAATAGGCAAGTACAGAAAATAATGTAATGAAAATATTGAAGCTGTAAATTTTTTTGTTTGCAAATTCTTCTGAATCTAAAAGTTTATTGAACAATCTTATGGAAATTTGGAGGCATCATTAATTACAGAATTTACCAACCTCTTTCACTCTTTTTCACCTCTATTTTTTAAATCCTTATATATATAGAAATTATGCATTCTTGAGATTGTACATCAACAATATTAGTTTTTTAGTTTTCTATTCTGTATGCATTCCTCAGTGTCCTAGAAAAGAACAAGAGAAGAAGTTCTAAAATCCTGTACACCTTTTGTTTTAATGCATATATAAGAAAGAGAAAATAAGAGGTGAAAGGAAGAGGAAAAAGCAGAAAGAAATTTTTTGAAGTCACTCAATTTAAATGCTAAAAGCTTTATTTTTTCCTTGATACTGTTTTATGAAGTTTACTTTTCACTATACAGTGCAATTAATTTAGAGATGCAGCTACAGGTCAGTGCAGGAATTCCAGAGATCATTGAAGACTGCATGTAATTTAAATCCCATGGCCATGATCTACATAATGAAACCATTTGCATAAGTGCCTCAGGTGATGCTTACTTACCTGTTTAAGGCAGAGATCTCTGTTTTATTTGTCAGCACTGATGCTTGAAAATTTAAACTGATATTCTGCACATCATTTATAGGGTATGTGTCATTTAACTGTACCCTGTACTCTCTGTCTGAGACTAATTTAGAGATTAAAATACATAAATCCATGTTTATATGTAAGATTCCATTAGAGGCATAAGGTCTACACCACAAAATAGGTGATTTCTTTCCAGTGAATTTAAACCCTCTAGGTTATTTCCAGGTCTTTAGTGATTCCAATGGCAGCACTGACACTCAGCTCTCACAGACCATTACAGTTAAGTGCATCAATCTTCCACACATACAATTTTTTTTTTGTGTGTGGCACCGTATTTCCAGAGAACACCCTGCATTTCCCTCCACAGACAGAAAATTTAGAGAGGGTTAAAGGAAATCAAGCACTCACCAGTGAGCATGAACTGATAGGCGTTGTCAGAGATGGAGAAGATGTGTGGAGGGGCCTCCTGGCGCTTCTTGCCTCGGTAGGCCAACACCACCTCGGGGTTGTAGACCGGCAGCCACTTGTAGGGGTTGACAGTGACGCAGAAGAGACCCGAGTAGGTCTGTGAGGAAGGGACACAGCACGTTGGCTTGGCCTGAGCCTGGCCCAGCAGCTGCTGAGGCTGCCCAAAGGAAGCTGCTGCTGCCACTTACGTAGATCATCCAGGCTGCGTAACGCTCTTTGAGGTTGTACAGCACAGCGGGCTCGTGGAGGTGGGTCATCATGGCCATGTCCTCGATTTTGTCATACTTGGGAGGGTTCATGGAGAAGACTTGGTCTTCCTTCACTGTCAGGGTCTGCCAAGGAAACAGAAAGATCCACATGTGTCACCTAAAAGCTCAAAGTGGGGATCAAATATTTTCCTCCAGCCTTGTGTTTGACTCACCTCTCCCCCTTCAGTCTTGACAGTGACTTTTCCCGATTCCCTGCTCTGGATTGTCCCTTTCACAAAGGATTCTTTGGGATGAGCCACAAAGACAGATGACTTGGCATCAAAAGGTTTGTTCTGGGCTGCAATTCTCTCCTTTTCCGATTTTCGGAGGTAAGGAGCAGCCTCCCCAAAAACAGCCATCTCAGCATCTCCAGAGGCCATGTCTGCCCTCTAATGAAAGCTCGTCAGCAGAGGTATCTTGTGGAGAAAAAAAAGGTATTGGTCATTGAAGAATAATCTATACCAATGAGACAGCTCCTTGTTCTTTAGCTAATAAATTCCTAGTTTGTCTCCAAATTAAGCTCTTAGGAAGAAACCAATTAAATCCACTTTGATTTGAAGTTAAAAGTACCCTAGTCTGAACCCAAGAGTAAGACTTAGACTTCTACAACATGTAGATCTTGTAACAGTAAATAGCACAGCTGAATATTGAGTACAGTTTGGTAAGCCACCCTTAATTCTGACAAGGTTTGGATTTTTTCACATAAAAGAATTTACAGTCTTAGAAAATCATTCTCTGTTCTGGTCCTTAATTATGACCAATGAGTCTTCAAGAGAGTATTTTCTTGTTGAAAGGATTGTTTTTTCTAGTAAAATAGAAAAATTTCTTCATTTTTTAGATCATCCCTATTTCCAGCTATCTAGCCTATGCAAATTCAGCTGGAATTTAAGAGGATTTATGAAGAGAATTTGTGCAGCTCTTTAAAAGTCCTGTCATAGAATATAGATTAGGAATGGATTATTCAATGTATTACTTTGGATAACAGCTTGTATCCTAGAATATGTCCAACCCTGTAAATAGGAATAGCAGTTGTTTCTTATTGCTGAACAGAATTCCATAATATAATGTAGATTGAAAATACAGACATGCATCAAAATTACACTGAATTTTTTTGTCCACATGGGCACTCCCTCATCAAAATGGTTGTTAGAGACAGAAGAAATGCAACAAGATATTGCAAAGACATAATCCTCTTCAAGCTCATGAAATGCATGCACTTACCTGGAAGCTTTCTGCAGAGACAGCTAGACTTGTCTCTGGGGGATTTTATAGTGTCTTGTCTGCAGATGATGCAGATGGTCCCCCTTTCTTCGGTCAAAACATTTCTGGCAAACCTTTTTTGGCCAAGCATTGTCTGTCAAACTAAGGGCATAATTGTGACTTGATTTGAATGATATTATTAGAACATTTTTATATCTTACTGACTACGTGAATACATCTATAAATAATTTGTCAAGAGTGTTAAGGAGAGAATCTAGACTACTCAAGGCACTTAGGGAACTTGCATGGTTCTATTGCTGCCTTTCTCAGTGATTTGCTCCTTGACCCATGGTAGTTTCCTTGGTATGTTTATACCACAACTTTTCAGTCATGTAATGGTGATGACAACGCCTATGATGCTTTAGGAACAAATGCATTGGAACAGAGAAAATATGTCTAAAACTAGCAAATAATGCTGGGAGCCACTTTTCAGTGGTATTTTCTAAAAAGCAGGAAGTAAAAATCTATCACAGCTGAGTTTTCTGTATAGGATACTCTCAATAGCTGAAATGACTTGAAATAAAGTGAGTTGGGAGCCTGATCCCAAGTAATGGGAGACTCCACTTTGATATGGAGCTCTTGAATGGATTCCTGAGCTGACTGTTGAGGAATCAAATGTTGCAAATCAGTTAAGGTTGCTTAAAGTATCACCATCAAAGGCATTAGTGAAAGAGAGTTCAATATAAATTTGCAAAAGCACAACAAAATTTGATGGCAAAGTTTGCTCTAATACATGCTACAAAGATCAAGGAAAATTGACTGAGAATTCCTTTAGAATAATTTGCACAGCAACTGCAGATTCAAAGGATAAGGGTAAAAAGCATAAGAAAAATCCTCCTGTTGAGTTACAAGGTTCACAGAGGGCCCCTTGGTTTCTAAACTCCTGGCAGAATCTAGGTTGTATCCAATCTTAATACCTGACCTGGTCAACAGTTTGTGTCTAAAGGTTTTTAGCAGGATTTAATCGTTGACTAATTTGACATTCATGAAGCAATTCAAAAGGATCTACTGTAATTTCAACAGTGACTTAATTATAGATCCTAGATAGCAACATTAAAAATATTCTTGCTATAGAGTGCTTAAATGAACTCACACACACATGCATACACACAGACCCAAAGGCGTGTATATAAATGTGCAAGGGTTACACCTGTTGGAAGTTCCCTCTGAGTTCAGTAAAATATTCACTTCAAATGCTTTGGAATTCTCAGTGGGCAAGAGCTGAGCTTCAGAGAGTGGAGAATATTGCTCTAGTGAATCAGCTTTTGGTGATTTTTTTGAAAATCAGTCCTCCATTTTTCACAAACTTGAGAGTTCATGAGTTTTGAGAGGCACCCCACTCTGAGGGAGATGCTGGTTGCAGCCTGCTGCAGTCCAGGAGAGGTCAAACCACCACCTTCAAGCCTTCTGCTTAGGTCTTTCACTCCTTCCTCCCTGGACCAAGCTGACCAGGACCTCCTGTCTATTGCAATAACAGAAAATGAAACAGATAGAAGTTGCTGACCTCCACTTTAATGGGAGTCTCAAAATCTGACATTGATGTTCTTCTCTGCTCAAAGAGAAACAAATAATGAAAACCCAGTTAGAACATGGGGGAACCAACAAGAAAAGATGTGGCTGAAGGAATAGGCTGAGGCGATTGCTGGAAGTAATAAATCATTTCTGAGGAAGAACTTCTCAGGACCATAAGACTTAAAAGCTGCAGGTAAAGAACAGACTACCCATTCTTTACCATGGCAAATGTGACCAAAGATTTCTGTGTCTAAGTGTGAGCACCTGTGAATATTAGCTGATTGTCACAGGCTTGCTGTGGAGGGGCTGTGATGGCCTTGCTGTTCCTTCTGCTCTAGTCAGAAATTAATTTCTGTAGATCTTAATGCCTCTCTGATTTACCTCCACTACATGTCAAAGAAAGTGAATGCACCTGTTCTAGGGGAAACTTTAATTATAAATTTGTTTCCAAGTAGGTTCCCACAGAGCGGCATTCTTGGAAGCCTTGGATTGAGTTTAAGCTGAACATGAGAGGGAAATAAACTGAGTAACTGAACATGAGAGGCAAATAAATTTCATAATCTGGGATTAGAGGATGGACAGTTTCAAGTGCGTGCCACTCGTGTACCACAACTCACACTCCTCCTGTCTCCACAGACACGTCAGCAGAGGAGGTCTGGGCAGTGGATCCCATCCAAGGATTCCCCTTTATCCCCTGCCAAAGCAGCTGAGGAGCTCTTCTCACAGAGCAGGTGAGTGGGGAGGGCAACCTGGCAGAGAGGAAGAGGTAATCGAAGCAGCAAGTAATTGTAAGAGCAGGAAGGAAGGGGGAAGAAAAGGAAATAATGAAGGAGCATGGTATTAACTGCTGCAGGAAACTCTGTCATAACCTAAAATATAATTACAGAATGAGATCAAGGGTTTGTGTAGCCCAACTTCCTGTCTTTGAAAGTGATGCTTAGGAAGGATCATCTGCATAGAATGGCATTTCTACAGAATTCTCGTACCTCCAGTAATTTGTATTTATAGAGTCTCTGAGCAGAATGCAGTGTCTGAATTCTTAAAAGCTCATGGTGGAATTTTAACTGATTCATTTCACCAAGCACTTTTTGTAGTCATAAACAACTTCCTGAACATAGGTCATGCTACTGTGATCCTCTACTGACCAAGGCTAACCCACACAAAGCAAGATATCATCACTGGTCTGCAGTGGAGGGAGCCCAGAGCAGGGTGCCCTGGATGGCTCCAGGCTGCCATCCCCTGGCACTGGTGCCTGGAGCACAGAGCCTGCTCAGCTGCTGCCCCGGAGCTCCCTGTGACTCACAGCAGCCCCATGGGGCCGTGGCACCGGCACCCCCTGCTCCCCTCCCTGGCAATAATGCTGTCGGCTCCCTGCCAAGGATCCATAAAGAACTGCTCTGTCTTCAGTGTCAGGTGACAAGGCCCCAGCTGAGGAGAAAGCTGATGTGACCTGTGCTGTCAGAGCAGCAGCCAAGGCCTGAGGGGAAAGGCACAGCCACCATCCCAGCTGCTGTCCTGGGCTCGGTGGCCTCTCTGCCTGGTCACCCACAGTGACTGTACCCGGCTGGCACACGGCTTTCCTGAGCTCTCAGAGGGCCAGGGGAGTCAGGGTGCAGGCAGGGCTGAGTCTCCAGAGCCATCACGTCAGAGCCACCAGCCAGGGCTTCTCCTGCAGCCCTGATACTCTCAGGGCACTTGAGGGGCCTCTGGTTCATGGCCCTGCAGCCTTCCCTAAACGAGTGCAGGGAAAGCACAGCTTGAGCACAGGGACATGGATGGTCCCTGCAACACCTCTGGACCTCAGAGCAAGCCTTGCTTCTGCCTTCATCCTCACCCAGACAGGCACTCCAGGATGGCAGCTGCAAAATGCACTTTCAGAGCTGCAGCCCAGCCTGTCTTTTCCATTTGTTGGCTAGAATGAGAGAGGCAAAGCTCCATCCACCCCAAGGAGCCCTGACTGACTGCTGGAAGTACCTGCTGTTGCCCATGGACAGCACATCCCAGCAGGGAATGGCCATGGAGCTGGGCTGGCACAGGGTTATTGCACAGGCTCCAAAGGGGAACACTCTGCATTCAGGCTCTGAGCAGGGAGAGCACGCTCGGGCCCCAGTCTGATGTTTAACCTTTCAGCTGGCAGTGGAGCTGGGCTGCAGAGTCTCTCTGGGTAAGAATAGCAGCTGCTCCTTGGGACACAGCACACGTGTCCAGCTCCTCCACGGCAGCACGTTGCACTGCCACATGGAAGGCAGCCTACCCGCCCAGGAATGTCTTCAGGCACTATTAATGGAAGCAAATCATCCCCACAAACAGGCACGACCCCACACAGGAGTCTTAGGAGAGCAGGGCTAATTTGGGCGTTTGGCATTGAGCATGAAAGGAGACACTTGATGGGCTGATCCTCCTGCGAGGGGCCTCCTCCAAAGCTCCTTTCAGCCTTGTGCCCTCCTCCAGCAATGGGTCTTGTGAAGGCTTGGGGACAGTTTGGTGTGGCCTTGGAGCACAGGAGAGGGCAGAGGGAGCTGGGAGTTTGCTGGGGGCCCTCAGTGCCACCAGCAATGCCCAGCTGTGCCCAGGGCAGGTCCTGCCTGAGCGTGTGCACTCATCCCTGAGTCTCTGAAGTTAATTCTTGTACCAGACACTACAGCTAACAGTGTCCTGATTTTGTATTATTTGTTGGTATGGAAGGAATGGACCTTGTTATGGAGATAACTCCCTGTAACGAACTTGTCAGCTTCCTGCTGACAAAAAAAACAATCAGTGCCTACTTTGGAATACTGACACATTATTAAACCAATCAAAAGTTAGACATGCCTTTGTCAACACATTTTAAGACAAAAAGCCCAAGAATAGCTCTCTTTCTTTTCTGAGTACAGGTGGCAGGCCCTGGGCTGGGCCCTGCCTCTGCTGCAGCACTGGCTGAGCCAGGCTTCCCCTCACGGCACGGCATGGCTGGGGAGAGGAGGAGAGGCCATGGCGCCCCGGCTGAGGCTGGGCTATGGCTGCTAACACCTTGCTGCTACAAAAACCCTGCCCTGCTGCTGGCCTGTGCCAAGCCCAGTGCCTCGGGGGCAGCCACAGCGTGGGCCAGGCCGCTCGGCATGGCCTGCACAGCCCAGTGGGGATCAGGCCGGGCCACAGCGACTGCCGGGCAGCGGGAAGGAAGGACATCAGCTCCACACCACAGCCTGAAATCCATCACCATGACTGCTTCAGCCACTGCCCAGAAGGGACCCTCTGCAGGCCCCGGGTGAAATATCAACCCTTTCAGTGCACACGAGACCTGCAAACCTTCAATCCTCTCTCGAGTGAGAGAAAAGGATCGAGTGAAGACACGTAGAGAAACAACATGGTGACACCAAAGTCAATAAGAGTCAGGTCCCAGATGAGATGTAAATGAGGAGATGTCTTATTTTTAGGCTGAAATTCTCTCATAAGCCATGGTAATAGACTATGATATAATTGAATATCCACTTTAAGTAATGGGAAAAATACAGGGAGACAGAATGTTCAAATTTTAGACCTGAGCAAAGGCATCCATGCTGAACAAGTAGCTTGCTTTGCTCTTCTCCTAATGCTATCTTGAAGCAGAAAATGAACAAGTATATTCTAGTGGATGTACTAGCATTTAACCAGTGCTAGACCCACCACATAAACTGGTGCTTGGCCAGGAAATCTCAAACTGGCAAACCAAAACCACTACATGAAATTGGTGTTTCCACCCAGTTTTGAACTGAAACAGCCACACAAAGATACTCACAGATCTTGTTTGCCATCTAGACTCTACCCAGACCCACCCAAATCTCTGGAGATTCCCTCAGGTGGGACTGCTCCCAAGAGTAGCACCCAGCTTCTAAGTGGGCTTGGGCAGGCAAAGATTCACACCAAGAGGCTCTGGCTGTAGTGACAGAACAATGCATGCTGTGAGGCAAGAAGAAAAGCTGCAGGAGGGAGGAACAAGGTTAGGAGTCTGCTAAGGAGCCCTTGGGAAAAGCTGTGCAGTGTTATGAGAGGGATGAGTCTGGCATCTCTGCAAGGCATTGGGTGGCTTTCATAATGTCTGTGATTGAAAGCTGAGCTCTGCTCCTAAAGAACAATCTCCCATTTCTCTCCACAGACAACACCGATAGGTTCTGCTCATCAATGCTTGTTACTGGCACCGGAATCAGGCTGGACTTCCCAGGACGGGCTAGTGTGCTGGTGAGGCTGTACTTGACAGCCAGGTAAGGTGAGAGCCTCTTGGATATTCTTGTCATGGGTGTAACAAACAAATATCAAGAGTCGGTTTCAACTTACCTTCAGTGTGAGCATATGGATGCAAAGCCTCTGGAAGTGACTTCTACAAGCTTAGACCAAGTAGGCAGTGTCAATCCTCATCGCTTCCTACCACCCCAAGGAGCTCCACAGGAGAGTTCTCCCTTGAAAACATTGTGATCCTGTTGGGTTCAGTTTTCCATAGAGAACAAATCTCTGCTGCTGAATACCAGCACTTCTACAGTTGACAGTGGTAGAAAGTTGTGGACTGGTACAAGCTTTACACATTACTGCCTACACTGGCCCTTGCTCCTTTGTCTGCTTCTTGCTTCTTTTCTGTGCCAACTGCACTTCACAGCCCAGCTGCTGCTAATGTGTTTCTCATTCAGATCACATCAAGAATTTCTGCAACTTGGATTCAGCTGGAGTGACTGAAAGTGAGAGCTTCAGGAGTGATAAGGCTGACAATTAGGTTGATGAGGTGAAAAGGTGTAGTGTGAGAGAGCTGGGCACTAAGGGAGAGTCCTGAGAGTCCTTCCAGCACCAGGACCCAGGCAGGCTCTGCTGTTTGCCCACTCAAGAGAAACTGGCAGCAGCTGAGGAAA
Source organism: Thryothorus ludovicianus (assembly GCA_013397245.1). Lineage (NCBI taxonomy): Eukaryota > Metazoa > Chordata > Aves > Passeriformes > Certhiidae > Thryothorus > Thryothorus ludovicianus. The sequence goes on along the minus strand of VZTB01011719.1, from coordinate 1,434 downwards.
TCTAGGGTGAAGGAGATGGCACAATGTAGGGACACTGTAGGTGCCTTGTAACTGTGCTCTTTGTGACTGAAATTGTCTGTGTCAAGGAACTGTCAGTCCTTCACAGTGCAGTGCACTGCAACTTGTGATGGCTCTCTCAGAGATTGGTGTTTAGGGTTTGTGAGGGCCAGCATCACAAACAGGAGTAGGGAAAGGAAAAAGGAAAAGGATCAGCCTCTCTTGACTCTCGCATGGGAAAGAAGCTGTGCTGAAAGGACAAGGGGAGAAGCATTAGAAGGATGTGAAAGCAGGAGCTGGACAAGGAGCTGCTGGAGACAGGAAAGAGCACAGACTGGATTTTCAGGAGTCTCCACAGCAACGGCCAGTCTCTAAGTTTGCAGATGCTAAATGCAGCACTGGCACCAACTTCTCCCTTGTCTCAGACAGGAAAATTAAGGAAACTTCTTCTGCAATGCAATTTCCCTAGGAAAACAAAACCCAAAGAAGGCACTGGTCATAGCATGTATGCAGAGGAATCTACTACAATCTTTATTCACTAGACACTGAGGTGGGTACAAAGACTCATGGCAGAAGGAAAATGACCAAGGGGTTCACATTTTGTGCAGCCCTCAGGTCACTTTGCTGCCTTGGGACATTCTCATTCCTCCTCTTCTATCCTCCTATGGAACTCCCGGCTCTTGGCTCGGAGCTTGTTGACCTGTGACTCTGCAATGTCAGCCCGCTCCTCGGCTTCCTCCAGCTCGTGCTGGATCTTGCGGAACTTGGACAGGTTCACATTGGACAGCTGCTCCTGGGAGGGAGAAGAAGTTGGTGGTGAGAAATTTGGAGTTTGGAGTTTCCATTCCTCTTGTGCCTTGGCCTGGGCAACATCGCAAACCTTCAAACTCCACCCACCACTGCTTGTAGAAATTCTCACAGTGAGATGGATGAGATCTCCTCAGAGCGATCTCTCACATATCCCCTCAGCTAAGCCAGAAGCCCTACTCTGTGCTGGACTGTTTCCACAATGAAGAAGCCGTGCTCAGACTATCATAAATTCAGGAGCTGTAGGACTTCCCTCAGGGCATCTCTGACTGCTGCATGCCTAGAAACTGGGAAAGGTTCCTTGCACTATTCTAAAAGTGGAATGCAAAGTGCTTTGGGGGGATACTTCCCTATCTACTATCAAAATTCAAAAAATAAGGTATTTCCAAAATTTCTTAATATATTATACTATTGATATAATTCATAAAAGGTCGCTTTTTGTTTCTAATGGAAAAAAGGCTATGTGCATTTGCCCTCCTCAGAAGTTTTCCTAGGGGTCACTGTTTTTATTCTCAGAAGTGGGTATGCTTTATGAGCCTTTCAGAGAATTTGAAGAACTCCATTGTTGATGAGTGGCATCTTCTAAATTTCTTATATTTGTCTCTGAGAAAGTGGTTCTTGCCAAGCACT
>VZTB01011718.1:7886-30240 GCA_013397245.1 Thryothorus ludovicianus | reverse complement strand
ATATATCACTTTAAATGTGTGTGTGTATGTGTGTCTACATAAAAAGTCAGTTTGTATACCTTCCAAGAAGAGTAATTCACTTTTCTACCTGACAAAGTTGCTCTGGCTTTTAGGTGTTATAGTCATCCTGAAGCACTGACTTCCCAAATTCTGTTTTGACAGCTGGGGAAAACATTTAATAAAAGCAGGCTATTGCCTGTACTAAGGCTACTAAAATCCAAGTTTTAAATGAAACGCTAAACTAGGAACTAAGGTAAATATGAGAGGAGTTATTCCATGAATCTATCCTTTTTCTGATCACCTGAACAGGCAACTTCTGTTTTTAATTTGTATTGGGGTAATGAAATAACTTTTTTTATCCCCAAGTATTCTGATGTCACAGGAAAAACTGTACATTCTCTCCTCTCCTTCCACCCTCCACAGCTGAAAATTCCTGATTTCCTCAAAAGTGTTTTAATATTTGTAAAATTGCCTTCAGATTCTAGTCTGGAAAAAATAATTAGAATTTTCATTTCAGAAAGTATGAGAAAAACAGGTTACTTAATCAAAGTACAATGTTTGCACGTATCCTGCCAAAGAGACAGATATGTGGTAATGTGTGGTAAGTGTTCAAGAAACCTGGGAAATACTTTCCGGGAAATCCTGGAGTCATTGTTTTTGTGCATTACACTGTCTCTGGAATGGTTCCAGCCTGACAGGAGCAGGGTACACTGCTCCCAGTACCCACATTGGAGAAGGCTCTTCATCTCACAGCCAGCATTTGCAGAGCGCTTCACAGAGTGACAATTTGTGTGCCCACATGGAAGGTGGGGTAAAGTCATTGCTGCCCTGACTTCAGAGCCTGCCCAAGACAACTCCACGAATACACCCTGCAATGGCACAAGTATTTTTTGTGATTAATATTTTGTAAATTCAGAGGGTGGTTTCTAGCCAGATAGTGAATCTGAAGTACAGCAACAGCTGTGTACAATGCAAGAAGGAAAAGTCTATTTTCAAACAAAGCAATAAATGAAGTTTCTATGATGGTTTATGCTTGTCCAAATATCTTTGCCTCTGGTGGGAGAGGTGTGCAGGAATGCTGATATCTTCTGTGACACAATTTCAGGCACTAAAAAAATACCATCTAGCTTTAATATGTCAGCATTAGAACTCTCTTTGAGACTGCAAAATGCTCTAGTCAGATGGTAAAGTCTTGTAATAAAGACACTCTTTTGGATTCTGTCCTGAGGATGAAAAGAACTACTGGGTGCATTACTTTCTTGATGGATTTATTATTGATTGTTTTTGGATATTCCCAGTACACAAAATAGAAGAAAGATATAAATGGAAGCAAGAAAAAATTTCTAAAGACTTTTCCACTCACAGTCTTTGGCTCAATCCAGATTCTAATCTTCCCAGGCAAAATGCAGAATCACAAAATCAGAGAATAGGATGAGTTGAAAGAGATCTACAAGGATCATCATGTCCAGCTCCCAGCCTTGCACAGCACCATCCGCAAGGGTCACACCATGTGCTTGAGAGCACTGACCAAAGCCTTTTTGAACTCTATCTGACTGGTGCTATGACCACTGCCCTGGGGAGCCTGTTCCAGTGCCCAAACACCATCTGGGTTGAACCTTTTTGTAATACTCAACCTAAATCTCCTCCAAGATAACTTCATGTTATTCCCTAGGATCCTGTCACTGATCACCACAGAGGAGAGATCAGTGGCTGCTCCTCCTCTTCCCCTCATGAGGAAGTTGTAACTTCAGTGAGCTCTGTCCTCAGTCTCCTCTTCATGCTGAACAGACCAAGTGACCTCAGCCACTCCTCATATGGCTTCTCCTCCAGATCCTTCACCATTTTTATTGACCTTCTTTAATGGCTTAATGTCTGCTTTATACTGTGGCACTCAGAACCGCCCCCAGCACTCGAGGTGAGGCTGCCCCAGCTCAGAGCAGAGCAGGACAATCCCCTTCCTCCCTTGCCCTGCTGGTGATGCTGTGCCTGATGCCCCCCAGGACAGGGTTGGCCCTCCTGGCTGCCAGGGCACTGCTGGCTCAGGTTCAACTTGTCACTGACCAGGAGCCCCAGGTGCCTTTCCATGGCACTGCTTACAGCATCTCATTCCCTGGGGTGTTCACACATCCAGGGTTGTCCCATCCCAGGTGCAGAATCCAGCACCTTCCCCTGTTGAACTTCATGTGGTTGGTGATTGCCCAGACCCCTGATTTGTGGAGCTCTCTCTGCAGGGCCTCCCTGCCCTCGAGGAGTCAACAGCTCCTCCCAGTTTTGTATCATCTGTGAACTTGTTCATTGTCCCTTCCAGTCCTGTGTCCAGGTCATTTATGAAGGTGTTGAAGAGCAGAGGGCCGAGGATGGGGCCCTGTGGAACCCCACCAGTGACAGGCCCCAGTCTGATGTCACCCCATTCACTGTAACCCTTCGTGCCTGACCCATGAGCCATGGTTGCTCCCATCCCATGCTGTGTTTATCCATTAGGCTCAGAAGGATCCTGTGAGAGACATATCAAAAACTTTACTGGCTTTCCTTGGCCAGCTGGGTGGATCACCTCATCATGATAGGAAACCAGGTTGATAAGCAGGACTTCCCTCTCTTGGAGCTGTGCTGGCTGTGACACTGATGAGTGCACTGTCTTTCAGGTGTTTTTCAGTACCCCCAGAATCATCTTCTCTATAACTTTATCAGGCACTGGACTGAGACTGACAGGTCTGTAGTTTCTGAGCTCCTTCTTCTTTCCCTTCTTCAAAACTGGGACAATGTTTGCAAGTTTTGAGCCAGCTGAGACCTCCCTGGATTCCCAAGACTGCTCAAAAATCATTGAGAGGAGTTTTGCAATATTAGCCAACTCTTTGTGAATTCCATCAGTCCCCATAACCATATAGGGATCCAGCTGAGAAACAGATCTCACACAATTTCAGGCTCAACTGGGGAAGGATCATTCTTGTAGTCATGGTCCTCCAGCTGAGGGCACTGAGACCCTCCTGACCTGTTATCTCTGTTGAAGATGGAAGCAAAGAATGTGTTAAACCCCTCTGCCTTGTCCCTGTATGTGAGGTGACCATCCTCATCCTGTAAAGGGCTGATGTTATTTTTCCAGTGCAGAGTAGGCTGGCACCATCACTTTGAATTTAAGAAAAAAGGGCAGATCCAGAGGAGCTGTGTTATGCCAGTTGCACCTGAGGAAGGAGTCTAATAAGAGGAATGAATATCACATACATGTCATGGAAATGACTTCAGACCTCCTTTATGCTGAAGACATACCAGTTTGTCCTCAATCAGTATTATTTGTTGGGTTTTTTTGTTACTTTTCCTCCCTGGGGCAGTAGAAGAAAGGGAAGCATCATGTCAAGAACTAGCTCAGGGGTTAATTTAGAGTGCAGAATCCAGCTAGGAAACTGCATGCAGGAGGTAAATCTAAGAGCATTCCTTGTGTAATCATTCATGATAAAAATGTCATAGAGGTTTTCCCTCATATATGGTGATGTATCACTCAACAATATTCAAAAATTATAATTTATGGACCTGTTAGAGATCTGCTCTGTAATAAAAGTTATATTTCTCTACATCTTTTTGTGCTAAAATATATTTGGCTCTGTATACATTTCATAAACTTAATTACCATTTTACTCATGTTAGCGATCATGTCTATTACAAGCATTATTAGTTGCCTTAAAATTCAACTTCTAATGTTCTGTTCTGCTAAGCAAGACATTATTTAAAAAGACGGCTTTGGCAGTGTAGAGAGCAGGGTACATCCAAAGTCCTCCCCAGGTCTGTGTGCAACATAAAAAAAATATGCCAGCTTTTTACATAACTAGAGGTAACAGAGAGAAAGGAAAAACCCTATTCCCCATTTTATGACTCATACAAAGATTTTGTGCACCTAAAGGCACTGAGTTTATGAGGAAATGATTTCATGTTTTCTGTAGAGGGAAGAAACTATGGAGATGTTTAGATTCTCCCATTAATTTGTCCATCAATAGCTGCAGTAGACTGAAATATTTGAGAATCAATGAAGTCTGGGCACACCCCCGGAGCAGAGGAGGGATATTGTGGGTATCTGAGGCATAGTGCATCCACAGCAGCTTAACAGGCTTGTGCTTTTCATTTTCTTTCATAGGAATATTTACTCTTATTGTAGAAATCTTGCAGATCAGGTATTTCTTGCAACATGTTCACTACAGAGTTCTGTGGTCTGGAACAATTCAGTTTCTGATTTTTAGGATAGAGGTTTATGTAAAAAAATTAGCTTCTCTGGGCTAATCATTCTAGGACAGTGTAGCCTGCTGAGGAATACTTTTGTGGCATAGTATGTACTACTTGAATTAATCCTCTAAAGGTTTTATTAAGATGGAAGACAGGTTGTGTTGGAGAAGGAATAGAGGCAGAATCTCTATGTAAATAGGCTTCCCTGTTCAGCTATTCCCTGACTTGTTTTAGTCTATTTTTTTGTTTTATTTCTGTGCTTTTCCTAGGTCATGTGTGGACTGCAACTGGTAGAGTTAAGAATGTAGGGACACTATATTTTTTTTAAAGAATACAGAATAATTCTGTTTGTTGTACCAATGTAAGAGAATGTCTATTTTTCAACACATTATTTCAAATTATTTTCTTGACCTGAGGTTGATTTTGTAACCCACTGCTGTTAGCACAATACTTTTATTAAGAGGTTTCACTTTGGTCTTGTCTTATGCAGTTCTTTAGTTTTAAAAAGGAATAATGAGATGTTTCATAAAAAATTCTTTTAGTGTGGAGATTTTTGGTGTATTTTATTTTCTTTTGTTTTCATTTATTTTATTTTATTTTATTTTTAAATAAAGTTGTTCATGATATAATGAAATTGGTGAAATTGAAATTGGTGAAAAAGTTTCCAAGTTTGAAAAGCAAGAGTGTAACAAATGGGCTCCTGTCTCACCTTTGTTATTGCTGGAACTGCTCTGGATTGAAAATCTTTTATTCAGAAAACTTATTATTGACAATCTGATTGGAAAACAGTGAAAGGAAACAACCTGTATTTAAAAAAATAATTCCTCCTAAATTCTTTTAAAAACATGAGTGCAGTAAGATTGCATCCAGAAAGGGGCAAGTCTTGACACAGGAACACTTAGGTAAGAAACTCCACAGAGAAATGAGAGAGAACTAACATAATTTACATTTGTGGGTGTGGCCTTTCCTTCTGATGGCCTTTCTTTCTTCTGAAACAGCTCTGCTTGAAATGGTTTTGGATTGAGCTTCTCTGGCTACTCTGCTGTGCACCATCAGAAAAAGAAAAATTGAGACACTGTGCTGTTGTTTTCAGTCTTTATTTCTGCTTGCATTAAGCTTTTGGTTCTCATCCCGGACTGTTCTAGTAACTTCAGTTACATTTGCCTCTAGAGGTATTCCAAATCCTTTATTGAACAGTAATACAAACGGGTAGCTGCTCCAGGCAAAGATCACTGCAAGCATTTGAACTTCCATTAAAAACAAACAAGCAAAAAGCAAAACAAAAACAATGCCCAATGTTTGTTCAACATGATTCTCAGTTGTGTGCAATAGGCACACAATCAAAGGAGTATCTTGATTTCCCTCTTTTCCCCATTTTTCCTCAGGGAAATCTATAAGCATGTTTTCTGGGATTGTTTTTCCACTTTGGGAGAGATGAGCATTGCTGCAGTTAGAAACCTATTTGGAGTTGCCAGTTAAATCCTTTAACGTGTTAGTATGAGTGCAAGCAGATAGAGTTGAGAGGTTAGTGGCAGCATAAATCCAAGTCTTTGATACTCTCCCTCCTTTTGGAAATGTGTGGGATCTTAAATAAAGGAATTTTTTCTTTCCTACAGGCAAGAAAAATGCATTTTCCTCCCTGTTACTCTGCAAGACTTGGGTTTGGTAAAAGTCTTGCTCCAGTTATTTAAAGTCTGGCAAAGACAATCAGTATTCTATCATTAGTACCATATTGGTCAAGACCTGAGGCTAATGGTTAACTTAAGTACATTATTTTGGATAAAATACTTTACTTACTGGCAGCTTTCCACGAGGCAGCTTTTTCTTTTAAATTGAAATGTGTATGTTCAGCACTATTTTGTGCATAGAAATATTATTTTTCCTTATTTAATATTAATATTGATTTTTCCATATAAAAGGAAAGAATTTAAACTGCAGGAATGGAATTTGACCTACTTTGAGTAATAGAACTGGTGCAGGAAAATCCCAATGATTCCAAATAATATATATTCTTCATCTATTGTAGCTCTGAATACACATCAGTGATAGACATATAGCAATAAGAAGCTAAGTTTCACATTCCCTTCCCACCTATCCTGAAATGCTCGATAAAATAAAAGAGTTACTAAGCTCCATTTTTACATAATCATCATTCTCATTCAAATTCAAATTCATAATGTTAAAATCTGCTTGATGGCTCTAAGTGGATGCTAGATAAGATAGCAGCTGTTTTTAATACATGTTTTATGTGTGAAGTAGCTCATTTTTGTCCCCCCTGGTCAAGGTATTCACATTTACCACTTTCAGGTTGGGTTAATCCAGTCACATCTATTTTTTCAAGGCCTCTTAAAAAATCCAAACATCAATAAAAAAAATATTGAAAGGATCTTAAAGAAAGATTTCTAAAAAGGCTTGTTAACCCCAAAATATGTCTATTGTCTGTTTGTTTGAGGTTTTGTTTGTTAGTTTATTTGGTTGGTTGGTTGGTATTTTTTAAGTGACATTAAAGAGTATTGCTGCATGTGTACAACCTTTCGCATCTTTGGAGCATCATCTTTTATTGCTGAGACAATGATTATTGTTATGCTACAAAAATACGGTGTTCACATAATATGATAAGTGAATCTAAAACTCCTTTTGGGAAAGGTTTTTTAGTCTCAGTTTCATTTCGAACATAAAGATGAGAAGAATAATTTTGAGGATGGAATAAGATTTAGAAATAATTGCAATACCTGCAAACTTGTGATATAGCCATAACTAAAAAAAAATAAAAGAAAAACAAGACTAGAAACTATTCTCTGATTGTGTGTTTGAGTAGAAGCCAAGATTTTTAAGAATTGCTTTGCATATTCATGGTGTCTTTTTGACAATTAGTTTTATATCTTAATTTCTTCCTATCTTAAGGCATTGTGTGTTTATATATATTTGAGAGCTTATCTATCTATCTATCTATCTATCTATCTATCTATCTATCTATCTATCTATCTATCTATCTATCTATCTATCTATCTATCTATACATATGTATATACACACATCCAGAACATTTGACACAGGTGATGTAGACACCAACAAGGAAAGATGTCCTGCTGGACCTTGAATAACACACAAAAAAGGACTATTTGGGGATGTGGAGACTGGGACTGCCTTGGCCACACTGATCATGATGTGGTGAGTTCAGGATCCTGTTTGGAGGAAACAGGATAATAAATAAGATTACAATCCTGGACATTGAAAGAACTAACTTTGGCCTCCTCAAGAACCTATTTGGAAGCTCCCTAGTCCTTAGGGATCTAGAGGGCAGGAAGGCCTAAGACAGTGAGTACTCAAACATCATTTCCCCCAGGCTCAAGATCAGTGCACCCTTGTGAGCAAGAAATCAAGTGAAGAAGACAGGAGACCTGCATGGATGAACAAGGAGGTTCTGGCAAAACTCAAACAGAAGAAGCAACTTTACAAAATATAGAAAAGAGACAGGCCACTTGAGAAAAATATAAGAATGTTTTCTAAGTGTGAAAGGATGTGACAAAAGAGATGAATGTCTGTTTGGAATTGAATCTGTCAAGGGATGTCAGAAATCACAAGTTTTCTTCCAGTACATCAGTAGAAAATGGATAAATGAGGAAAATGTGGCCCAGTGCTGAATGAGGTGGGTGTCCCAGTGACAGAGATTGGGTTACTAAATGCCTTCTTTGCTTCAACCTTAACTGCTAAAGGAACTCCAGCCCCTGAAGGCAAGAGAGAGTCTGGAGAAATGAAGACTTTCCCTTGATGAAGAAGGATCAACTGGGAGATCATATAGGCAAATCTGGCAGCCAAAAATCTATGGGCACTGATGGGATGCTCCCACAAGTGCTGAGGGCAGATATTATTACCAAGCCATTCACCATAATTTTTTAAAGGTAATGTAGAACAGGAGATCTGCCTGCAGGTTGGAAAAATGTCGTTCCAGCATTCAAAAATGGCAAGAAGGAGAATCCAGGAAACTACAGGCCAGTTAGTCTCACCAGCATCTCTGGAAATGTGATGGGACAGGTTATCTTGTATGCCATTTACTTGGGGAGAAAAAGGAGGTTATCAGGAGAATTCAATGTTGATTCACCAAGAGGAAAACATGCTTGACCAACCTGATTGTGTTCTAGGCTAGAATGACCATGTAGATGGGGGGACAGAAGCAGGATGTTGTCTACCTTAACTTCAGCAAGGCTTTGGACTCCATCTGCCATAACATCCCACAGGTGAACTCAGGAAATGTGGGTTAAAGGAGTGACAGAGAGGCAGTTTGAAAACTGTCTGTATGGCAAAGCTCAGGGGGTTGTGGTATGTTGAAGGCCTATAGTTGTATTCCCAAGCAGACAGGGACCTGGATAACAGGGGCAGAGTGTGCCCTCAGCAAACTCACTGGTGATACAAAACTTGAAGCAGTGTCTGCTACAGCAGATGTCTGTGTCAGCAGTAAGCGTGCACTGGACAGGCTGAAGTTCAACAAAAGCAAGCTCTGTGCCTGGGGAGGAATAGTGCCAGTTAAAATGCACCAGCATAGACTGGGGGCTGATCTGCTGGAAAGCAGCTCTGTGGAGAAGGACATGGTAATCCTGGTGGACAACAAGCTGTCCAGGAACCAACAGTGTGTCCTGGTGGCCAAGAAGGCCAATGGTGAACTGGGCTGCATCAGAAAGAACATTGCTAGTGCAATACATAGGAAATGATCCTGTCATTCAGCTCAACCCCGGTGAGACTGCATCTGGAGCTCTGCATCCTATTCTGGAAACCGCTCTGGAACCACTGGAGCAGAAAAATAATCACATTAGTAAAAACTCACTGGATATCAACAGAAGAAAAGAAGTTTTAGTTGAGTGTAAGAGCAAATGTGAGCTTGATATTTCATCAGAGAATTGACACAATTATTGTTGGCAATGGATGTTAATGAAAAATCTTGGCTTCATAAAATTAAGTGATGAATTAGCAAACTCTTTATTGAAAGCATCTCTAGACAAATTGGTAAATACAAAACCCTGTTGAAATCAGGCTTGTGGAAAGGAAGGACTGACTCTCAATGACCAGGGTTTGTGCTTAGATATGGTTATTTCTAGATTTAAATTCTGCTGCTGCAAAGACCAGTCAAATTACAAAAAGATAGAACAATATGTTGCAAGTCAGTGAAGAAGGCAGCTGTGACAGAATCTGTTGGTACAAGAGGCATGGTAATTAGAGTTGTTATCACCATTGTATGGAAATAGCTTTATGCTGTGTAAATTAGCAGCAATATTCTATTGAAAGGCATTTTGCCACTGCTGTTGAAATTAGCTTGTGTTCTTTCAGAATTAACTTGGGCTACTATATCCAGTTCTAATGCATCAACAAGATTGCCGAGGTGTAGATGATTAGGTGGACATATGATGCAAATCTCATCTATTTTAAGCATGAGACAAGCTGTCCTAGGTAGGTTATGTAAGGATTCTTTCAGTGATGCGCCACACTCTTTAAATAGCTAGACATATTTCTGAATCATTGTGGTAATTGCCTAAATCATCTAACCCAAAACTTCTCAACTTTTAGTAACATATCTTGATGGGTGTGTTATAGAGTCCTATGGAATATAACAGTTGTGTATGGAGATGAAGAGATGAAAAAAACCAAATAATGCACAATGACATCTGCCCAGTGAGCTCTAGGTTTCAAAATCTTTATCTTTGATGTTCTGCTGATAAGAAGTTCTGTAAGTTTTCAGTGTCATTCCATTAGAAAAGACGAACAGAGAGTTACCTACCAAGAGACAGGGACTACAACCATTTCTGACTATTTTGGCACAGCAGCTGAGCAAAATGTTTATCAGAGGACTTCAAAACATGCAGTGCACAGGATAATAAAAGCAGTTCAGTTCATGTTTTGATGAATTATTTATCCTGTTTCTTCCTCCAGTGAATACTGCATTTTCTTTGAAAGATCTCTTATGTGATGGTTTAAAAGTGCATTTACTGTAACAATGTGCTCTGAATAATTGTATTTCATATAGTTTCTATCCATGCTATTTTTTGTTCCTATTTAGCATACTGAAAACATGTTTGACTGTGATTCTTCATTAGGATTTGCTGGCATCACTTCTCTTCCTTGACATTTGTTATTATCTTGGCATCATCTGATTTGGCACAATAAAGTTACTTTAATCTGATATCAATAAATGAAATTCAAAATAGCTGCATGCTGTGCATGCTGTGCCCAGCTGTGGAAATTTCCCTTGTGACCCTTCTCACTAGGCAGGACATTATTATCAGCATAAAATTGACTATATTTATTCTTGTGATTGCTAGCAATGAATTTGATTACTTATTTTATAATAGTTCTTCTATACTTGTTGAGTGCCTAAGTGAATGGATAGCATTGCCCATTGTTATGTTGTTGTTATAAACTAGAAATAGTAATGCTTGGATCTTTGAAATAGCACACTTTTTCCTCAGGGAAAACAAATGGGAAAATACTTTGTTTTGAATGGTTTATGTAGGTATACATAAAACCACTTTGATAAAGGATGATTCATTCATTTTTGTCTGTGTTACTTCACAACTAACCTAGCTATTATGGAACAAAACTCATAATTTTTGCAAGTTTTAAACTGTTCATCAAGTCTTCTTGCTAATATAAGTAAAGAAAAATATTAATATTGTAAACTATTGAATTTAATTTTCTTTGGATTTGTTTAAAAATATTTTCCCATGGTGAGCCTATAGTAATTTTTTCTCAGCCCACCTGAATAATGAAAGAAATATAAAAATGAGAACAGTCTCCCTTTTGTATACAGTCCTTGTATATTTGAAATTCAGGAAACAGCTGACTTTCTCACTCAGTTTTAAGCCATGGTGGTGGTTAATTAATGATATTCATGTTCAGTGTGTAGCACACCAGCATTCTTCCTAGTGTCAATGGCCAACATGCATGATTATCCTACAAATAATGAATACATAATTCTTTGCAAATTCTTTACAGAAACCCCTTACAAAGCCAGTGTTAGAAATTCTTAAAAAGAATACAAGCTCTATGAAAATATGTACTTCTTGAAAATAGACATAAGTAATTTTATTTGAAAACTCTGTTTTAAAGATGGGGGTAGTCTTTATCAAAAATAAGCAGGGCAGTTAAAAGGATAAACATTTCACTAGCACTGTTGTAAATATATGATGGATGCTGTTTTTCCATGACCATTTGGTAAGTTGTTATTGGACAGTGTCACATTGCACAGTGCTTTTCTCTCTTTTGTATATTTTATTTTTTGGAATATATTGCCTTGAGATTTCAGGAAGCCTAAGAACAAAATTGAACATCTGTACATAAATATCAAACTCATCAAAAAGTTTAGGAAACCAGGTTACCATGTATATATATTTACTTAGTATACAGAGCTCACTTACTGTTAGTTCTATTTTATGCCTGCTAGAATTTTTCGGAGATATATTTTTTGCCACTGATAGTATCCGCATGTTTTCTACTTTACATGGATTCTGTTCTTCAACATATTTAGAAATACTAAGCAAGATTATCTTTTAAAAAACCAGAAATATAAAGAAAAAATGGATGGCTATTTATGTAATTTTGTAAAGACTAACAAAACATTTTAAAATCAATAGTCAGTTATATGATTTGTGAGTGACATCAATTACAGATTCACAGAATGACTAGGCTGGAAGAGACCTCCAAAATCATTGAGTCCAATCCATGCCTTAGCACTTCAACTAGACCATGGCACCAAGTGCCACACCTAGTCTTTTTTTAAACACATCCAGGAATGGAGACTCCACCACCTCCCCAGGCAGAACATTCCAGTACTTTATTATTCTTTCTGTAAAAAACTGTATTTCCCTTGGTGCAGCTTGAGACTGTGCCCTCTCATTCTGTCATTTGCTGCCTGGAGAAAGAGACAACCCCCACCTGACCAAACCACCCTTCAGGGAGCTGTAGAGACTGACCAGGTCACCCCTGAGTCTCCTTTTCTCCAGGCTAAACACCCCCAGCTCCCTCAGCCATTCCTCACAGGGTGTGTGTTCCCAGCCCCTCTCCAGCCTCGTTGCCTCCTCTGGACATGTTCCAGCGTCCCAACGTCCTTCCCAAACTGGGGGGCCAGAACTGGACACAGCACTCGAGGTGCAGCCTCACCAGTGCCCAGTGCAGGGGGAGAATGACCTCCCTGCTCCTGCTGGCCACACCATTCCTGATCCAGGCCAGGGGCCATTGCCTTCTTGGCCCCCAGGGCACAGAGCTGGCTCATGGTCAGCTGCTGTCACCAGCACCCCCAGGTCCCTTTGTGCCTGGGCACTGTCCAGCCACACCGTCCCCAGCCTGTAACACTGTAGGGAGTCATTGTGGCCAAAATGCAGGACTCAGCACTTGGACTTATTAAACCTCATCCCACTGGACTCTGCCCATCCATCCAACCATTGCAGGTCTCTCTGCAGAGCCTTCCAACATTCCAACAGATATAATTAATGAAAGACTCCATATCCTCATCCATGTCATCAATAAAAATATGGAACAGGACTGGCCCAGCACAGACCCCTGAGGGACACCCCTGGTGACTGTCCCCAGCTGGACGCAGCACTACTCACCATCACTCTCTGGGCTCGGCCATCAGCCAGTTCCTAACCCAGCACAGAGTGCTCCTGTCCAAACCATGGGCTGACAGCTTTTCCAGGAGTGTGCTGTGGGAGATGGTGTCAAAGGCCTTGCTGAAGTGCAAGCAGACAACACACACAGCCTGCCCTGCGTCCACCAGGTGGGTCACCTGGTCACAAAAGGAGATCAGGTTGGTCAAACACAACCTACCCCTCCTAAACCCCTGCTGGCTGGATTTGATGCCCTGGCCATCCTGTAAGTGCTGTGTGTTCACTCTAAAGAACACAAGAAAATTTTTGTGTTGCATCATGTATGACTTCCATATCAGGCCTTGAAGAGAATCCTTAGAAGTAAATAGTAATAATCAGTATGGAGCATATGGAGAATTTGCTGGTATAGGCAAAATCCTATGTTACATGGAATATATCAATATATTAATATCTATGTATTACTATATAAGGAAACCCCTAAAATAGTCTATTCTTCATCAGTAAAAATTTACTAGAATAAAAAAGTACAAATGAATAATGTTATTTCAGGCTGGTTGAAGCAAAAAATCTGTATGACCGTACAACATTCTGAAATACAAACATGAAATGTCTTAAGAATTTGAGTTAACAGCAATTTGCAGCATGGATGGTGCTGTCTTTTAAAGAACCAATTGATTATCATCTATTTCTTTAAATACACATGATGTTTTGATTATATTGATTATTACTGTAGGAGGATTGGGCTGTTTAGCTGCTGGAGATGTTCCTGAAGAAAACACTCCTCTCAGGCCCTGGGATGTTGGGCTGACAAATCCTAAGATATAGTGTGATTTATTTGTTTCAATATTTGTTGTGAAAAGACTCTACAATAAAACTTCTTAGAAGAAGCAAAAAGGCAATATATGTCCTGCTATGAGCTGCAAAGCGTAGAAGTTAAGTAGCTGAGGAAATCAGAAATAATGGATGTATTTCTACAGAGATGTTACCACTCAGGCCAGCTATAGTTGACAGTGACATTATAAGCAAAACTAATGTAGACAAAAATGGTATCAGGAACACTAAGGTAGATAGGCATTTGCTAGGAAATAGAGCACTAAAGTGAATATCAGAAAAATAGGACTCACTGGAAATTTATGCTGTGATAGACTATATTAAAATGAAGATACATGGAACAGAGGAAGCAACCACTTTTGGTTATGATTGTAGAAGAATGACAAGATTATTTAGGATGAGTGATGTTTTGAAAGGCTGTAGATCTCAGAATGAGGTATTGATCATGATATGCATTATCATCAGGAATAAATGTTACCGATTGTTATGTTAATGTTATTATTTCCCAGAAAGATGTTTGAAAGAACATATTACTCTGATATTGATAGTGTTTGAAATTCCTGGATGAGATTGTTAGCATCTCTTCACCAAATATTTGCTCAATCAGTAAAAAGTTTTACTACTCCAGGTTTAGTGTTTGGTATGAAATTAGGGTATTAGACAAGAATGAGCTTGGATGAAATTATCACAAACAGATTCAATTTAAGTGAAATGGTAAGGAACAGTGAAAAAAATATCATTAAAACTGATGACTCAGGTAAAGGAACTAGCTGGAAGAAATGCTCTAGACTAGGAGTGTGGGAATTGGAAGGCATCAACAGTGGAACTTCAAATAAGTACAAATAAGTGCTGAAGCCCTCAGGAATCTGTATTCCCTAAAAAAGAAGCAAAAAGCATGTAGGAAAGTACTTGCCAAAATATGGGAAAGCCACTATCTCAATAAGCATACAAAATTCTGAAGTAGACAAAAAGTCTCTCAGTTTTACTTAAGTTTTTAAGGATTTTTACTTTGAGTTTTACTTAAAGATAATATCCACCAAAAATGCATTTTTTAGAGATCTGAAACTTAGGGATAAGCCTTCATAAGGGAAAGTATTACAGGTCAGTGGAATTAGACCCTAAAAATTTTTATAACTAGTAGCAGAGAGTAATTTAGCTCTAGAAAGTAAATGATAAGGAAGACTGCTATAAGCAGATAGGGCACAAAAAGCAACAGTGCAAAATTATGTGCTGACAATCTAATCACAGTCATTTCAGCTGTAACCTGATGAGTTAGAAATTATGTCTGCAGACAGCAACCTGACTGACTAGCTAGTTCAGATTAATCTCTGATTGTCAGTGTGACAGGACTGCAAAACCTGTAATGCACTTTTGGAATGAGTCAGGATAGGTATTTCTGGGAGACATGAAGTAAAGTCAATATTTTTGAAATGGATATTGGTAAGACTTAAATCTGGCGTACTGCCTATAGTTCAGGTCATATTCAGGAACAGTCGGGAACTTTACCTCAGGAGAACTACAAAAAAGATAAAGTAAATGGAGAGCTTGTTCATGACATGAGATTTAAAGAACTCAGTTTTTATCATATTATAAATTAAATATTGAGAGGCATGTGACAGATACACATAAATATGTCCAAATATAAGAACAAATATAATGTTACCCTTTCACCACAACAGAGGAAGAACAGCTTTTGTGATGAAAGAGTAACATTAGCAGAAATCTGAAATAAATATGTCCTGGAAATTTATGATTGTTAGGAAAAAAAAAACCCAAACCAAACAATGAAATGATTGGGGGAAAAATACAAACATCTTAATGCTGTAGATAATTTAGTCTGAAAACCTCTGATACGGTGATCCATGTTCAGTATACCAGCAGGGTCTTTATGGTTACATGAGGATGACTCTGGATGGCTGTGTTAGGAGGATAAAATTTTCTTAGCATTTTTCACAACATTATATATTTAAATAGAAATAGGTGTGTTTCATTAACTTCCAAAAGATTAAAATGCCAGGTTATTTTGGCCTATTCATAACCATTTTCACTTTTAGTAGTGTTGCACTCTTGGGATACACTCCCAAAACTGCTCCTCATTTTATTAACTCTATACTGCTTTTACTGCTATTTCTTCTCTCAGATGCACTATCACCTCTAACCAGCAGTTATGTTCACTTCAGTTTTTTTTCCTCTGCTTATCACTTTTCACAATGTTTGACCTGAGCCCAATATCTGAACAATGGAGAACAGTTCTAGACTGACTTAGAGACAAAGTCACTCCCTCTTTCCCATCAAGCTGAACAAATTACCTAACCACATACAGTAGAACCTATGTGTACAAACATTATGTTTCTAGCTTGTATATACTTCCTTCATTCTGATTTAAGTAGGGATGGTGCACTGCCATGCTAAAGGTATGCCTTGGGTTTTACAGGAGATATTTATTTTCCAGTCACAATACCCTCTCATATTCATCAAACATAAAAGAAACATGGATGGGAAAAGCAATTTGTTGTGCAGCTGTATTAGTATATTGGCTGCTGTATGATGTTTGAGTTACTGCATTCAACATATTTCTTCCTATCAAAGGGTTCCAGTTCTAACTGAAGGAACCCAAGCAAAAATTATAGCCTAATTATTTCTTTCTTTTTAGGAAAAAATGAGACACTCAATCTGTACAATGAAATTTATACCAAGTAAGGACCAATAGGAGGAAATCCTTGAGATGACAGTTCTCCCTGGATATCAGAGCAGTTTTAGGCAGGGATGAGATTTGAGAAAAAAGCTAGGCTAGGATCAGGTTCAGGATGCTTACAGAAGCTTATAACTGGAGAATAAAATTCCTTAGCTAGTGCCTATCATAAACACTTTATACCAAATGTGATTGCCATTTTAGGATTTACACTCTTTTGTTACACAGATTATAATTTTGTCAAACTGTTCTTGCAGTGCTCAAGAGGTGTGGATGTCCTCTCCTTTTACTGGTTCCATAGGAGCTCAAATGAAACATTCCATGGGATCAAGCCTGTGGTTTCAATCATCCATTACACTTTTATGAAAATTTTTGCTTTATCCGGGACCTCTCTCTGCAGTGGTGATTAATCAAAATTTAAGAAAATGATCACATAAAAATTTGTATTTACAGTTTATTTCTCTCCAAAATAAAGCTAAAAACCACTGGACAAATCTTTTTAAGTGTCAGCACCATTAAACTCAAAAGAAAAGTTTTATTTGGCAACAAGACAACAAGCCACCTCTCTTTGCTTCTGGACTACAACAGCACAAAGCTTAGCAGATTTTGCAAACCCTATGTACTTTTCCCAGGAGCTCACGAAAAAAGATAAAATTACAAAAAATTTGGAAACGGTTAAGTATGAATTCTTCCCTTACTGATGCAGATAGTGAAAGCTTAAATAATGGAAAGTGGTTTTATGTACAGTCTGGTGAAAGTCTTTATAATGCAAAATCCCAATTTTCTCTAATTTTTGTGTTCTGTGACAGTGCTGATTGACTGTCTGCAGTTTTAAAGATTGCATGATTCAGGATCAGAGAGTTGAGCTGATTAACTCTATGTGCAGAAAAGTAGGAGCTGTTTTGCTGCAGAATTGCTGCAAATTGCTCCTAGTTGACTTTTAAGCTTGCAACCACCTGCATTCAGATTCAGAGAGAAAAGCAGAGTCTGAAATGTTAATCTATGGTACATAAATAAGTTGCCATTGCTGGAGTACTCTCTGTTTTTTAGTGGGACTAATTATTATGGTGTAAACAAGGAAAAACATAGAATGTCTGCCTGAATGCCAGGTGAATTTGCTGTGAATACTGGTTTAATAAAGGAGAATCTGTCAATTCAGAGTGCCAGAAAACTGTCTACTGTACTACCCAGACAGGCAGTGAAATGTCTAGGACATGCTACTGTCTTTCCAACATGGATTTTGAAGATAGGATGGGATTGCCTTTACTATGTAAATATTGCTTTTTGTCAGAATGCTCCTTTGATGTTACTGAACTTACAAAAGGTAAAAAAACTCTTAATTAATTTGTGAGCATTCAAATAATTATAGCAGGATGCTTATTAAATAACTGATATGGATTCCTTAAATCAGAAAGACATTAAGTAATTAAACACAATCCTTTTGCAGTGAATAATACCTGTTAGCAGTTGTGATTCTGTACCAGCCTTGTGATGCAGTAAACAAAGAAACAAAACAAACAAAATGTAAAAAGATATCTTTGTAACATCTCTGAGACTGTGTGGGCATTCTGCATGAAAAAATATCAGCAGATTAATGTGGATGTTTTTCAAGCTAATTAAATTGAAGTGCGTCATTTCTCACCATGAGTGGCTAATTACAGAACATAAGAGTTGGATAGATAAGATATACTCAGTGCTGTAAGGACAATCAATACAACTAAAACAGTTTCAGTACAATTCCTGGATCCAAAGATATGTTTAAATAAATAATAAGATTCCCGATAAGAAAACATAAATCGCTGCCACTACATTCAAACTGGTATTTACTTATGTCCATACACCATTCAAAGTACTGAAGCTGACTCAGTGCAGGAATGTCTATGTATGGATGAGTGGTGGGCAGCTTTTGACTTTTAATATTTTTGAAACCTGATAAATATTTCAGCAATGTCAGTTTGTGTTTTAGAAGACCACGATATTACAATTCTTTAGAAAATAAGCTTTGGTCTTCACTTAAAGAGATTGTTCTGTAGTACAAAGCCACAGTTCTGGGATGACTTTATTAAATATCTGGGACCCATTGGACATTTTAGTGATATGGATATTTTAGGTGGAGTATAATAATCATACATTTTCAAATCTAATCAAGAATCCACGAATATTCGCGTTTCTCCATGAATCTCATGGGAGTTTACTCGCAAAAGAACAGATTTAAGCCCAGCAGAAATCCATTGGTTTTCAGATGATGATTTTTGTTTCATATTTCAGTCAATATATCATATTCTTTCTACAGCTGTCACATGAATATAGCAGATTGCATGTCTATGTGGGAAGATGTGTAGCTGCTCACGCAGATGGGTATGCCATGTCAGGAGGAACCCTCCCTCCCAGGAACAGAAAGGGATTTAAAGCCCTCTCACTATGATAATATACAGTCTACTCTGCAGGAAAAAGCACATTTGACTAAGTGCATCCAATACTGGTAGCTATGCCTACAGGCATTTCTGTTGCAGCCTTTATTGATATTTAATGAAAAAAATAATAAAAAAAATTATGCAACCCACATGGCATCAATATTACTAATATACTAGTGATATGGTAATTATTATTGAAAAGTATTGGGGTACAGAGATGTTTAAGGAACACTGAACATGTTCATAAATCAATACATCATATTACCACTTTGAAATAATGAAAAAGATGCAACCTATAGTAACCCTACAGAGACACTCTGTAGCTGATCATTCCACTGTGATAATGGATCCCATTTTTCCTTCCAGACTTACTGATTTTAACACAGTCTGGACCATCTGTTCAAGTGCAGCCTTTCAGGAACATCTAAGAGTGTATAGTATTCTTTGATACATCTCCTTGCACTTATGAAAAGGCACACTATCAGCTCAGGATTATCACTGAATCTTCATAAGCATGCACAATATATTATATATTGTTTTTGCAGAGCTCTGCTCTTATTAGCAGTCTGTCAAACAGCTGCTTTTGAAAATGTGACAGATCATGTAAAGAATACAGAAATTTCTTTTCATAAAGAAATGTGTTGCAGGGAGGCATACCCACATCAACTTTTTATTTTCTGGCACAGTGTGGAAACAGTAAACATCAGTATACTCTGCCTTCTGTCAACAAAACTTATGTCTCTGAATGTTAGGTAAAGACTTTGTATGCGAAGGGACTTTTTTCTTCTTTTCCTCATCTTGTTATTCATCTATTGATAATTCACCAGTTAAGACTAAACAGACTGTGGGAACACAAGCATCCTTGAAGCTTTCACTTATCAGGAGACTCATTTTTCCTTTATTGAAATTCGAACATTCAACAATAAAAATATAGTCCAAAGCAGGTTGCAACTAGTTCTGAAGGAGATAATAAAGTCAAAATGGAGGCAGAAACATAACATGTCTTTTACAAAACTAGACTAGACTGCTAGTCCAATCTACATCTCATTTTATTTCCAGGTGTTTTAGAAGCATTTAATGATATTTAATATTTAATGATAAACAGCTATTTTCAGTCATTCTCTGTATTGGAAGAGATATCAGTTCTTGTGGTCTCACCTTAAAACAGCTCAATTGTAATTTCTTGTTACAGTTCTTTAGGTATTGTTTTGGAAAAATGTGCGGGAGACTGAAAGATACCTACATGCTGAGTCATTAGATGTGTTGAGTCTGTACAAATGGCCTTCACAAAGTGATGTATCTTAAATTAGGCTGCAATTTGAGTGATCTCAAAAATGATGGTTCATGTGTCTTGGATAATGACTTCAGACTTCAGAGACTCTTGTTTACAGTCACTGATCCAGAGTTTATAGTTTCTGGTCATAGGAGCTAGAGAACAAAACTTGTAGAGGTGTAATACTGGCTACAGACCCAACTTTAAATACATGGAAAAACCCAAGGTAAACACTAAGGTACTAGAGTTACCTGTTCTTTAGAGAGCTGAAGTTGTCTGAAGTGTTTTACATGTGAGTTAAAGTACCAGAATTTTTATAGACCTGTTGTGGATTTGGCTTTTATCCTCTCATACTTAGTTCTTATATACCAGGACAATACGGATAGTGTTACTTCATATTAAAAAATGTTATCATTGTTTATATAGGGTATTCTGTGTTGTAAGAATTTTGCTCACCTAAACCCCAGAATTTATCTACAAAGATAAGAATTCATCATACATTAAATTATGAGAATTGGAAAAAAATATGAATTGTCAATTAAAAAATCACTTTTTATGTATATATGACAAAACAGTTGTGAACATGTTTTTCACTGTCCTGTACAACATCTTTGTCTCTAAACCAAAGAGACCTAGATTTGATGGTGTTAAGATCTGATAGTTAAAATTATTCGAGAGATATGTCTGCCTGAATTAAGGTACGAATTCTAAAGTCAGTCGCACAGACTTTTCAACAATACATTGAGATCGAGAGAGAGAGAGAGAGGAAAAGAGAGAGAGGGGGGTGAGATCTTACCATCCTGGGCTGCATCAAAAGAGGTGTGACCAGCAGGACAAGGGAGGTGATTCTGGCCCTCTACTCTCTTGAGACCCTACCAGGAGTGTTGCCTCTAGCTCTGGTGTCCCCAACAAAAAAGGGACATGGAACTCTTGGAGCAAGTCAAGATGAGGCCCGGAAATTTATAAGAGTACTGGAGCACCTCCCCTACAAAGACAGACTGAGAAAACTGGGGCCATTCATCCTGCAGCCTGAGTGGAGTTCACAGCATCCTCATGCTGTCTGAAGGGGCCCACAGGAAGCAGGAGGGAGACACTTCATAAGGAATTATAGTGATAGAACGAGGAGTAATGGGTACAAACCAAAGGACAGAAATTTAGGTTGGATATTAAGAAATTTACTCTGAGGGCCACCCAGGGAGGTTGTGGATGTCTCATCCTTGGCAGAGTCCAAGACAAAGTGAATGAGGCTCTGAGCTGGGATGCTGGGATCTTTAAGGCTCATTTTAAGCCTTAAAATAAAATCATTCTATGATTTTATGTTACACATATGCTTTAAATAAATATGTTTCGTATACTACCTTCGCACATCATCAAGATATTTACGATACGTAACTTCCTCTAATGGTACTTGTCCCTCATGCCTTACATGCCTTCTCTTTCCTGTTGTTAGATGATTATCACCTCTAGCCTCCAAAATAAAAAATTCTTTAAGAATTTGTCCGTGGTTATGCTCTGTTGGGAAGTCCTTCAAACTTTGCAGTGATTCTCTGGAATAGTATATCATATGCTTTATGAAAGTTTATCATTTGATAGAAAAAGGAGAAAACATTTCAGTGAGGAAATATGTAACAAATTAAATCATCTAACTATATAACTAAATAAGCATTTTGATCCATTTGCAATTTATTCCTTTGCTTTCATATTTGCATGCAATATTCAAGTCTCTAGGTCAGTTTGATTTTATTTTATGCCTTTTCTGCCAAATAAAAAAGTACAGAGGTGAAAAAGAAATGGTGAAAAATGTAGTACCAGGGAAATCAAAGTAGGTCTGTTTTCTGTTTACCAATTGCATGGTCTGTTTTGTAGCATATTGCCTTATGAGTCATAGATGCAAGTTGCCTGGTTTTAGTAAAGAGGTGTCTAGAGTTTTTTCTATGTAGGTTGGACTTGAGTGAGATGCAAAACTGAATTTTATAAAAGCTTCTTGGGAAGTCACTAGAAGCAGATAATATTCATGTTTCCTAATATTAGCAGCAGAGGATAGGCATTTAAATTAACAAATGTCTTCTGGAGAAATTTATTTTCCTTGATTGACATATAGGGAAACTAACCCATAAATATTGGCAGCAAAGTTTGATACCAATTTTTTCAACAAAATGCAAAGCTGGGATGGTATAGATCAAAATGTAGGTATGGGTAACATGACACACATTATGGCATGTATTATATATTTTTTCTGTTGCATTTAGAGTGTATCACCTGTATCACATATTTGTGTAAATACCTTACTATGGATAAGTTTTACAAACCCTTTCTAATTGCTTGCTTTATGGTGCTGTTCA
>VZTB01011716.1:16946-71564 GCA_013397245.1 Thryothorus ludovicianus | reverse complement strand
TTGTAGGACCAGTTGGGAATTTTTCAAAGAAACATTTTTTCATATCCTTGGTTCTCATTGAGAACTAAATCCCATAATTCTACACAGTGCTTCACTCTGTCATGCGAGTGAATCTGTAAAATCTCTTCATCTCATTTCTCTGATACCCTTTTATTCCATAGTGGCTCACTTGCCCAGCAGCCATGTTCAGTGTTCATTTGGATGCAGATTCTTACTTAGGAGGTAATTTTTTCTCAGCATAATTATTACCCTGTAGTTATTAAGTGTAAAATTTGTGAAAAAAGTCGTAATTCTATATGAAAAGCCATGAATTAAGAATTTATTAGACCTTTCCATATTTGAAAAATACACCTTTGGAATGAAAATACTCCACAAAATTGTGTTAATTTTGTAGAAAATACATGTCAAAATCATGGAAAATATAAAAATTGTTTTGTCAAAATATGGTCATTTTCTTCAGGACCATTTTATTTTCTTTGAGTAATCTCCATATTGAAATTTTCTATCTTGTGATGGAATATGCAAGACAAATTCAAATAAAATGTTTTGTATAAACAAAAACAAAACTTATCCAATCCTAGCCATTTCATTTGTGGACTACACAGAATTGCTGAGAGTTTGTTCTTGTAACAGTCATCATTTGCCAAATGGCATTTTCATTCCCCTACAAGCTTTCAGTAGTCTATATGCATATGCATTTCCATATGCATTTCTATTATAGTATAGATACTCATACTGTTACTCAAACCCATTTATTAATGGATGGAAAAAAAAAAAACAGGGACTCTTACTAGTAACAGAGGCAGAAGCTAGGAACTTAAATTTCACAAATGGGATTTCACAAATCTGTATCTCATTTTCTACAGTTACCCATAGGCAGCGAACGTGTGCTTAAAACTCCTGTTTCTGATGCAGTCCTCAGCTAAGAGCGACACTCCATGCTGGAACAAATTCAGTCATGAAATCATTGCCCTCACTTGCACCCTGGAATTGCCCTGAAATGCCCTTTCTGAACTTACTCTCTAGCAATCAGCCACAGAGTACTCCTAAATTGTGAGTGATCTGGAAAATCAGGCATCCTTGGATGTGATTTGTATCGTTTTATTCTATGTATTATTTGATTAAATGATTTGTAATCTACAATTGTTAATTTATTTCTAGGTTATGGTTCTGGTCAGATAGTTCCTTAAAATTAACATGCAATTAAAAAAAAAAAAAAAGGTTTGGGGTTTTTAACCTAGTCCCTTCACTGAATACAGCATCAGACTTGTTCCCTCATGCAGGTCACAATAGAAAAGAATTGCACAATAAAAGCCCCTCACAATGGTTTCTTCTTTGGTTCATGTACAATAAAGCTAAGATGGAATTAAAAGCACGAGAAGCCCATCTGTTAGACAGAAGTCTTTATGGTGCCGTCCACTTGGGAATGAATTCTACTTGATACAAATAACCATAAAGCTGTTGTGATTAACAAAATCTTTAGTTAAATTAAAAAGTGAAAACATTCACTTACTAGATTATATTTTTATAACTACAATTTAAAATTATTTCATAACATAGCATAAGACCTTGACTTCAATAATGCTTTTGATTCTATTCATTGAAAACTAACATTGTTAGGTTTATTTAAAAAAAAAAAATTAATACTCATACCAATCAGTTATAAGGTAATCTGTTGAATTATTTTGGAGTTTAATACTTTCTTCAAACACACTTCAGAAAGATGTCATATAATGCTAATATCCAATATATGTACCATGCTGGATGCGCAACCCCATGGGCATCACTTTTCATATTTAGATATTTCAAAATGTAAGGGCTTTTAGAAAAAACAAGTCTTTCCCAAGTTAAATGGGTTTCCTTAATAATTTTGTGGAGTTGCCTGGGAGAGAAACTCAAAAATTAGCTTCAGTTCTTTTATTTTTTCAAATTGAAAGTCTACGCAACCTTAAAAAAAAATCAAAGTACTGTTATGAAGTGTTGTCATAATGGTTTTCATTTACAGCCAAATACTCTTCCAAGATTTGTTTATTACTTTTAAAATCTCCCAAATTGATTGTTTGCTTGTGTGCATACGTAGGAATTTCTGTATATAGTTTGGAGGTGTTTTCTGCAGGGGAAGGTTAAACGTTTCCAACATTTTCATGAACTACCATCAGATGTCTTCCAGATCACTACTGGTTCCCAGAGCTCAGATTGAGGAATACTGTTTTAAAGGAGACATTTCCTTTTCCCATTGACTGTGGAGGGATTCTGAGGGGATTTGGCACCCCAGGCTGTTAACCTTTGTGGACACCATCTGTAGTTTAATTTTAGTCACATATTTTGAGGGATGGTGTTATGTGATTACAAATAATTAACATTCATGGGTAGGCAGTCCTTAAGCAAACAGGGCTCATTCTCAGAAAGAAATACAGCACAGGGGGCCAGTAAAACTGTTATATGATACTTGCACCATTATTAAGACCTCATTGAGGTCTTTGTGAGACCACAGGTAAAAGTAGCAAAGATGGCTGACTAGGGCTGGGAAATTACTACACTTTCTCTTTGGGGATAAGAAGTACTGTTTGGTCTGTGTTCCTGAACCCCTTATATTTCACTTCTGGGGACTCTTTGGGCATCCCCGATCTTTGGGAAGAGCTATACCAGATACCCTGGCTGTGAACAGAACCATATATTAGCAAATGAATTGTCATGTTTCTGATAAAAAAGTGGCATAATAATGACTATACTGTAACTGTGCTGAGTATTTCCCACAGATATGCATATTTAAAGGCTGTAATTATGGCTTTTAGGAGCTTACAATAATTTTCTAGAAAACTTCAATCTACTAGGGCTAGTACTAGCTTTCAAACCAGAAGGATGAGGAACTAGACCAAATACATCTGACTAAATAGAAGCCACTAGCACAAATCTTCCTGCTCTTTTCTTTAGGAAAGCTTCAAAAACACAATAAAAGATCTAGAACTGTATTCATCTCAGTAAAAGCGTCACCGGCCACCAATTATTGTATTAAAATTCAATATAATTTAAACTAGGAAGTAAAAGTTTTAAATTAGGTCTGAGAAGAGGTAAAATTCACTCTTCATAGGAGACTTTTCTACATGAAATGGAAGTTAATACTCCTTTTACACCTGGTGTGGGTTTATTGTGTAACCAAAAGGCAGAACCACTTAAACCCCAGCATGGTAAGAATAAGTGGTCAACAGTTGGCATGTATAACATATTTAATTTTTCTTTCAACATTTCCCCCTTCCCCCCACCCTGGATTGTTATACTAAGTTCTGAAGTACTCAAACAGTTGCTCTGCTGTTTCAAATTCTCACTTCATCTAGTCAGTAGCCAAAAGGCACAATGTGAACTACCAATACAAAAATTTCAAATAGAACAATGGTTTTGGACTGTGTTTCCATCTCTGTTAGAGCATTAGAGGTAAAATGCATTTTTGTATTTGTGACAGATTATTTTACAAAAATACAAGTTTGTACTTTTTAGGCAGTATTGTATGCCATGTGCAAAGACGTATATATTATCTACATCACAAAACATTTAAAAACTTAATACTTCCTGTATATGAATGCACAAATTATATTAATCCTTAACTGACTATAGCCATACATGCATGTTTGAGCATTTAGCTGATATACAGCACAACATAACAAATGACATGTATGGTATACAAATCAGACTATTTTTATATTAATGGGCTTGACATATTCAAAGCTGTTTAAAAGGAAAAGGAAGGGAAAAAACTTTCATTAGTTGCAGAAGAACTCACCCTAAAGTTTTATGAGGAGGATAGGTATGAAGTGTTGAAGTATAGCTCTGCCAGAGTTTATCAGGGTTCAAGTCCTGAGCTACAAAAACAGAAGGAAGAGACAAACACAACTGGGCTTCGAGACTCTTAACCAGCAGCACTACACTGCTGAAGCTTAGAAAGATTGAGTCATCCTCTATAACTCACTAAGGAAATACCAAGTTTGCAATGATTAGGGACACTAAAGCAGGTAAAAGAAGAAAAAAGCAAATATGATCTTCTGAACTTTTCAGCAAAATACCTGATTGCTGCTAGGCTGCTGTTTCTTCTCATAATGACCTCTGTTTTTAGAGGCTGCCTCATCTCTACCTTGTCCAGCTAACATGTCAGAGACAAGACAGATGGAGCAGGTTATCAGTGGCCAACACAGTCAACATAACATTCTCCATATATATCATCTGACACTATATTTTCGGATTTCTCTGATATCTGGACATGTGCTATGCCATAGTTTCAAGACGCATCAAGTGGGAAAAGTCAATATAACTAGAAACCAAATCACTATAATTTAATCTCAGACTATCTAAAATTTCTAAACTACAAAACAAAATAACCCAGAGTAAATTTTAATGTATTAGCTAATGTATATGGTTGTAATATAAGTACAAATGGCATACTTGAAAGGCTTCTGAGCAATTAAAAGAATGGAAAGTTTTATTGTGAGATGATGACAAGTAAAAGAAAGTACTATCATTCTGTCCCTGCCCATAGGGAATCTGAAGCCCTGAAACTGGAGGAAAGAGGCAATCCAGCCTGTAATATTACTTCCATAATAGTTTTTATATGTACCAAAGCCACATGCTGTTCCATTGACATTATATCATACTCAAAGGTGTTTCATTAGAGTATAAGAGCTTCCATCTATGAGACACTATTTTCCTAGCTTTAAACACGTGTGCAACATTTACAAGCACGAGTAGGCTTACTGGTCTTCTTGGTAAAATTCATATAGACCAGGATGGGGTCTTGAGCAGTGATGTTTTCTCCTGTGGGTACTTTTTAAGTGTATTTTATGCATGTTGTAACAATTCCCATTTCCACACAATTTTCTTCATGTATTTACAGCAAAGGAGCAAAGACATGATTGGTTTTGTTTATTTCAGGTAGGAGAAAAGATTTTATTTGAATTACAGAAGAAAAAACAGATTTCTGCCCAACTTTTCCTCAGCTAATGTCATTTTGGTTCATATGCACACATTTAAACTCTATCAATAAACAAATTAAGAAAAGCAATGATTAAGTATTTGTGAAACATAAAGCAGACATTTGAAGGAGAGTCATTAAAGACAAAGACAATTAGTCAGACTGAAAAAACAAAACACTGAGATATGTATGTCTAGCCTTGATACACACAGTAGCTGCAGTCTGGAACTATTTATCCTTGGATTACATTTTATCTATTAATAATATTTGAAAAATTATTCTTATCCCAAGTTATTTTCTTGAGGCAAATTTGAAAATGTAAAAATTTGCACTGAGTCTCAAATGAAAATAGGAGCTACAGATTGTACTTTGAGAACCCTCCACATGTTGCAGTCTCTGGAATAAGGCAGTTCCTAAGAAATAATATTCCTTAAAATTAAGAAAAAAAATCCTCTCGCCCATTTTAAACAATAGATAAATTTTGGATTTGTTTTATTTTATTTGCTGAAACTAGCTTTGTGTAGAGGTGAAAGGGCATTTAAAAAGAACAATTACATGCACCAAAATACCTAAAAAGATATGCCTGAAAAAGACATTCATAGCTTGATCCAAAGCCCATTAAAAACAACCAGTGTCCTCTCATTCATTTGGTTGCATTTTGAATCAAAAAAGTGCAAAATCATACAGAGCTGATAGCTGTTAAGTTATTTTCTTTTAACTGAATCATACGAAACTGTATGATCAGATTGACAGTGAGACCATAATAATGAGTGGTGAGGGAGAAAATCCCAGAAGAGTATATAATGTGGCAAGTCACGTTCTTTAAAAGATCAAAACCAAAAGAAAGTGCATAAATCAACAGGCAGCTTCAGTTTCAGCTCCGGCTATTAATGCAGTTTTATTGCAACTCTTTTCTGTGACTTTCAATAAAAAAATTTTTTTAAATCTGCTGAATTATCAGCAGTATTTGATATATACACCAGCCCCAATACAGAACACCTTCTGAAAGAAATGTGATCACCCCTGAGCAATTTCAACTATTGAATCTTTTACTGCATTTTAAAAGAAAAATATGTTCTATGTAATTCAATCATTTCTCCACTTCTTTCTTTTCCCTTTTTCCCTTTTTTTCGTCTCCTCTAGTGTCAGAGTTTAAAATGTTATTGGTTCCTAAATCAAAAGCATACATATTGTTCATAAGATAGGACACATAAGAGGAAGCCTACAGATGCAGAACAGTAGCAATATGAAATATATAGCTTTGCATTAATACTGAGATTTTAATTTCTTAACCATTGTTTCTATGAACCCATTCTTGATACAATAATGAAACTGAGGTAGAGATGTGTGCCTTTCAACATCTTTGAGGGAGGCAAAATATTCTGTTAACCTAAGTATGTTTCCAATCTGTTTTTCTGGCAAATTTTCCTCTGCTTTCATATCTGTAGCCTCAATAGAAAGATAATTTTTTTCCTGTTTGAGCAACTTGAACAGAACAGAATATCATCCCTATGGGAAACCTTTGGTGCTTCTTGAGGAACAGACAAGGGAAGCACTTACTCATCATAAACAGAGCTGATCTGCCAGCACCACGGGGGACCCAGGAAAGCACTGTCAGCCCTCAAGTGGCCCTTCAGCCTTTTGCTATACATGGTCAGCTGTCAGCTTCTCAATGATGCTACAGCAGCAGTGTCAATGTGATGACAAACCTAGTGAAATGAAGGGTAAAAATTTCTATTCTCTTTGTTTACAGATAATATTGCTAAATCCTGAAGAAGCAAGTAGGTGTGTGGAATATTTGAGCAAATTGATGCAGTGGAAGGTGTCCGTGACCCTGTGTCGGGGGGTTTGGAACTGGATGATCTTTAAGGTCCCTTCCAACCCAAACTTTCTATGATTCTATGATTGACAAATGGACCTATCAAATATATACAGGTAAGTCTCTCCAAATATACGTCTGTAGCTAAAACCAGCAATAAAACCCCTTGAGAAAATTTCCTCTTCTAGCAGCTTTGAGATCTTTTTATGTGTAGAATAGTGTGTGCAACTAAATGCAAGGCTAGGATAGGTGAGAAAGTTAAGAGAGTTAAGAGAGGGCCAAGAGCCAATAAGGCTGTTTTGCTGATTTATGGTGGGAATCATAGCAGCTAACAACAGCCAGCAGGAAAATAGATGCACAAAACAATTCAGTAGTGAAAGCTACCTCAGATGTAACTGTTTTTCTTCAATGAGCAGGATGAGTTTAATACAACTTTTACAAACCAGAAGGCTAAAGTTTACAGCTGTAGTAAATGACACTTTGAAATAATTTGTATTGGTGAGACAAACATGAGTTGGTCCAGTAACTCTGCTCTTGCTGCTATAGCCTAAATTAAACCATGTTGTTGTTACAGGATGATTTAGCCTTCCTGATCTGGAGACCTGTTACTGGTTTTCATTTAAAGAAGTTGCTAGGAAAAAGACACAAGTGGAAGACTGCTTGAGAGAATTGAACGGTGTGAGCCAAGTGTTTTTAGCAGAAAATAGTCAGTGTATACACAGTTTATGAGCTGGGATTTTAACTTGGATACAAAATCATAGCTATACACTCTGAAATTAAGACTGAAATAAAATGTTGCACAGCTTAAACACCTGGATTTTGGCTTGAAAATGGACCATAACAATAAACATTTTTCAACAGGGGTGCCAACTGAAACAGATGTAGGTAGGGAAAATACTTGATTAGACAGCACCTATTCTGTTTAGGAAAAAGATGTTTTGAGGAGGTGTGGTCTTGTTTGGGGGTTTTTGTTAAGAAACAGAAAAAAATAATTCACTGTGTAATTTCTCTGTCTCCAGATGGAATAAAAAGTCTTTTAATCTTCAGAGAAGGTAAAGTAATGCATCTATTATTCATAATGGTAACCAACCTAACGTGTTGCAAACAAATCTTCAAGACTTTCCATTAAGTGATAATTAAAATACTTACTAGCACGTGTTTAAAACAGTGTGAAATTCCATTTTATTCAGAATGGGAGACATTAAATCAGACATAGAAGTACAGTTTTTATAACTGTGACAATCCCAAGACAAGGAAAGAATTGTGAGCCTGAACTGTTCAAATTTTTCCAAATTGATCTGTTAATCAAATAAAATTTCCTTTCTCACATTTGTGTTCCATCATTAAATCAAAAGTAGCTACCCATAGAAAAAGGGTCAAGATTTTTCTGATATCAAAATATTATGAGAAATGCCCTTTTAATCATGATATAAAATCAGAAATCATGTCATCACATGTAATCCTGTGTTATTGTTTCCTCTAATTATTAAAATCACATACCTTACCTGTATTCCAGAAAATGCCTCGAACTGTCAGAAAATTCTATCTATAATCCTACAATGCTTGTCAGGCAGAAGTCTGATGAAACAAACTTTAGAGACAATTCATATTTTGAAATCAGTGTAAAAGTGCTTTTTTTTTGCTTTGGTGACACCAAGATTTCATTTCTGTATCTCTATTCAATTAATACACAAAATGTTATGCTTTTTTTAAAAAGCAGTTGGTGTAAAACTATAACTGTCATGTCTTTCTTTTACCTGGTTTGGATGCCAAAGTGTAAGTTGTTTTACTGCCATGAATGAAGCTCTTTAATTGAATTGCTGCAGTTCAAATTTTACAAACAAGGCAGTTTACATAACTGCCTTGCAAAACTCCTTCAGAATGCTAGGGTGAAAAACAGCTAGAATTGTTAATTTCAACTTAAAATGAAAAAGCATTCAAAATACAAATATTAAAATGCAAATAACTCTGCTCAACTGCTAAAGCAAAGGGAATTATTTTGTAGCTACAGTTACATAGAAAAGCTCATATAGAAAATGCAATAGCTTATGTTTGCTTGGGGATTCAGGTGAAGTTCCAGTTTCATTGCTTAATCAAAACCTCTTTTTTATGAGGTGATTATTTTTTCAGCACAGGATAAAACCATAACCTAACATATCTACCATACGTAAAGTACTAAGAAAAACAGCGTTTCATTTAACTGATATGTTCATTTTAGTCCAAATACTTGAGTAATGATAGTTATGAATTTACTACCAACCTCCTACCACAACAAAAAAGGTTATTGCACATGAATAAACTCTTAATTAATTTCCTTCCAGTTTAGTTGCACACTCCTGCACCACACATGGATGCACAGCAAATTAGACAGTGTTTCCAGTGATTATAAATGGGAAACCGTCAGCTTCTTTTTTTTGTTGTGCCTAAAATAAAACAATCCTGTTTAACACAATTAAAAATATATAGTTCTGTTACTTCTCATGACATTTGAATTACTGGAGGCATTCTGCTTCCCTCTTTTAATGAGGTGCATTAGTCAAGAGCTAAAGGACCTTTGACCCTAGGATCAAGTGCTTACCCTGCAGGGACTGAGCTGAGTATATAGGATTATGGGCTGACAGGAGGCAGCTGGAAGAAATACCCAAGAATTCACACTTAAAAGTAATCCCTGAAAATTGAATGTAGGTATGTGGAAATAACAATTATGTTCTCTAGTGAAGTTCTCTAGTGAAAAGCCTTATAAAAACTTAACTAGGGTTCTGGGACCCCATCAATGGCTGTACAAGTGAATGAAACTATCAAGCATGTTTAACACTACACTCAACAGGGACTTAAGTTTTGTGAATGAGCTTAATATCCAGTTGATTTTATTGCTGACTCTTTTCCTCTGCTAATAATGTTCTGTGTTGCATACTAGTAGAATGCCACAGGATTTACCCATTATCTAATAGTAAAACTAAATGGTTTATTTGTAAAGGTTTTTCAGAAGAAAGTGGTCACAAATACTTATAACTCGAGACACATGGATTAATGGATATGTATATCTGACAGAATAAGAACAGGGCTCATATTTTCTGTGCACAGGAGAGATCAATTATTAAAAACAAAATTCTTATATTCTGTATATTTTGTAATTTCAATTTAAAATATAAAAAATCTGACTTCTACCTTTGGTGAGTTTTTTCTGCCTTTTTACCTTCATTCTCATTTTATGACTAGAAATATACAATTTTAAAACACTTAATATTATGTCTGGTTAAATTCCAAAAAGATTCTAGTTTCTTATGGACTGATAACGTAAAATGTCACAATAAAATATTTCTGGCCCAAATTAAAAAATATTAATGACAAAAAATCTTTGAAAACTTTTAAATTCCTCGTGAGTTTAATTAAAATGAGCATGTGACCTCTATTAAATTTTCAAGTAAAAATTTCTTTTGGTGAAAGAAACTCTTAAGGTCTCTAGTCTTCATGTAATTTGAAATAAGATGCATTCGTCTGCATCTTGAAACTAATATAATCTTTCATATCCAATTTTTTTCCTGTTTTTCAGTTTGGACATATCATTGCCATGACATGACATCTTTTTGTGCTTCCAATAACTTATCTACGACTCTTGCCCCTGTTCTCTACTTGGGAATTCTCACATTGCTTCAGAATACATTAATTACTAAAGGTACCAGGAAACCTTAATGTAACCAAGCCTGACACAAGCAGAACATTTCCTTGTTGTCCCTCTGTTCCACCAGGAGGACAGGAGGCTGCAGCTGACTTTCTGCTCTGGCAGGCTGTCCTGCACTGAGACAATTTTTCAGTACTACTGTGCAATCTGCTGATGCTCTAGGATGAAGCAATAAGTCCCACCTGAGCGACTACTACCTACAGAACTGACCACAAAATGAACATAATACATCAGTTAATACAGTAGATTGTATGTCCACTTATATTAATGGCCCATTTAAATACAGGTTTACTCAAATTTGAACCAGACTCTTTAAAAAATAAAATTACATTACTGAAATCTAAAAGCCACTCAAGGTCCTGGGGAGGTCCTTCAGGGACTACACAGCCTTAATCTTCTTTCCAGTTTTTGGGGGACGAGATGGTGCAAAACCATCCCTCTAAGTCAAGGCAAACAGAAGTTACAGGAGAAAATTTGCTTTCTTGCCAGTACATTTTGGTCTTTTGTGCTCAATTACAGCATGGCTGATGTGAGCAGGAGGTTATCTCGACAGCGTCGCTGAATGTTCAGATGTGAACACCATGAATTAGAGCTGTTTCTCACGGAAGAGTATATCATTTTTCAGATATTGTATATACTTTGGAGCAGCCATTTTAAAAATGCAACTGTTTTAAAAATACAATCAGGATTTTGCCACAAATGATAAATTGCTATCTAAATCTAAGTGAATTTGTTCTGTGATAATCCTTTAAGATCAACAGCTGCCTGACTGTCTGGCTTACATTGACTAAAGAAAACTAAATACAAATATATATTGTTCATTATTATAATTGCAGGCAAGGGAAGCAAATTCTTCCTCCTTTCTGGAAAACAAAATAAATTTGTGTCAAGGAGCAGATTTATTTACAATTGTAGCAATCACAAGGATAGTAATAAAATAAATTCTGTAAACAGAGCAATTATTCTGTTTATTGTAAACTTGACATTGCATTTGGAATGAACTCCTGAGAGTTCCCTTCCCTTCTACAACTAGTGAGATGGATGTTTCTGCACATAAACTGAAACCTCTGTCTTTGTGCAGTGCATGTATGTTTGGGCGTGGGTGAGTATACCACAGTTCCTGCTACAGAAACAAGTGGGTTAAAAAGCTGTGAATTTAAACTAAGTAAACAAAATGTTCCACAAAAGAAACTCATCCAATAGCTATATTTTATCTGTAAAATAAAACAATTTCAGATAAATATTTTACTAAAAATAAGCATCAGAAATATGGGATATTTAGATCATTGATTGTGTGAGTATTGAGGCAACCCATTTTTCTTTAGTTGCACCTATATAAATAGAGTGCTACTAGAGTGTGCAAAAAAAACCCAAGAGTGAAAGAAAGAAGAAAAACATGATAATAGTTACAAATTGTCTTTATTGCCCTCTTGATGTGTGAGGCATAGATGGACCAACTGTGCTCAAGAAGCAACCAGAGTTCATAAATATGAACATACTGAAAAGAAAGTTAAACGGGCATTTCATCCATCCTTCGACATTCTCCTCTGAGATATGTTTCTCCCTTGGTTTCCTGCAGCTTTGAATGAGATTCTGATGATAATCAGTGGGAAAGAATTGTAGCTGAAGGATCATTTAATGGAAAAAATAACTCAGAATTATTATAGATTTCTTTAGCCTAAAGTAGGCAGCAGTAACCCAGAGGAAGTCAGTGTAAGCCAGTCATGCTGTCAGAAACCCACTTTGATACAGAAGCAGAAGTGCATGAGCTTTTCTACAGAAATCAAATCTCCACCAGGGATCAAAGTACTAATAATACGGGAACATTGAGAGGGAATTTCTAGGTTATTATTTTGTGATTTGATGGTCCAAGTATCTTGGAAAATTGGAAATTTATATTAAAATATATTTTCATCTCTGGAACCAACTCCATTACAAGAACCATTAGATAAATTTTAAAAATATAAAAAGATTTTTTTGTCTGATAGCTTTCAAAATGGTACTTCCAAATATTTAGAAGTACATACAAATATATTAATGATTTAAAATTATGGAATTGCCACTTCTCCATTCATTTCTTCTTTTGGTAAACAGATGTGTATATCTTCAATTCAGATATCACCTCTATTGATTAGCATGATCAAAAAAGTCAGGTAATAGAAACTCTCCTACTGACTGGTCCAAAACCTATCACCTCTATCTGAGTTACAGCAGCTTTTAGGAGGGCATTCAAATTGTTTTAGTTTTTATTTATCTTGTTAAAAACATTTTTATTTCTAGTTAGTGAAATAGAGTGTGTGAAATAGTGATGGCTGCAACTTGCATTTATGCTGGAGGCAATGAAATTTTATGGGTGTCAGTTAAAAAAACATGATATTTGAGATTGTGTTACTATCCTCAGCAGCTACATCTCTTTGTTTGTGCATTACTAGTTGTAAGATTGAGCTCTTTGAGTGTAAAAGATTTAGAACAAGAACGTTTCTCTTCTGTATGGGACCAAGAAGAACCCTGATCCGAGCTACACTGCTCCATGATAATCCAAATAAAAACACATTCACAGCAGGAGTAAGGAATAATAAGAAAGAGACATTTAAACACTTCAGCAATATTGCAAAAATAGAGACGCTAACTACTTTGTACTTTACCTTATATATGTGCTTGAAAAGTGTTTCCTCTATAAATATAAATTAATCAATTTTTCTTCAGTTTTTCATTATTTCTACCCCCTTGGTTTGCCTTTTAGGACTGATGTAAGTGCAGCTGTGGTTTTTTTAAGAGGTGTTTATGCCATTTCTTGCACACAGCTCATCCATCACTCTGTGCTCAGATACAGCAAGAATTCAGAACGCAGCCTGACTGGCACAGCCTTTTGCCTTTCATGAAGTGGCTCGGCTGGACATGGAGCATCAGTGTGTCACCAACAGTGCATTCCTGGGATGAATGTTGTGGTTTCTCCCATCTTCCAGAACTTGTCAAAGATGAGAAATACTAATGCTTACTTATGCTACAGTGAAACCAGAGATTCATGCTGGAATAACACTACTTCATGTAAACCACAAGTCATATAAGGGCTCTGTTTCAGGTGCCATCTTTGGTAAAAATAGCTTTCTTAGCTCATTGTTCCTAACTCTTCTAAAGGTAACAATTTCTGTTAGCATATAAACTGTTTCTCTTTAACATATGAAACCATCTCAGTGATTAAATCCTAGATTCATATATTTCATAAAAAAATATATATTATCAGTTGTTTCCATCTGCTGCTCTATAAGCCAACCAAGTGTGTCCAGAGTAGTGTCTGTGACTGGTTTACTTTTATCAGCTCCTGCTTGATGCTGATTGGGAGCTACAGTTTTAGTTTGTATCTAAAATGGAAATTCATGAAAGCATCCCTTCACCTTTCTGAAGTTTGAAATATGCATATATATGTGGGACCAAATTCATACTATCAGGGTAAGGAGACAAATTCTGTTCACTGAAGTTATTTAATATTAAAATAAACCTAGAAGCATCCTACAATGAACACTGTGTTTCATGCCTGCATGCTCCATAGCAAAAAAGAGGCAAATTTTTACCTGTATTTCCTCCTCTCTTTCTAACCTAGGTTTAAATTAACAGTGAGAAAGGAAAATATAAGCATTAACTAAAGAGTCTGATCAGTTAACAATATTGAAACATAATTTTCAACATTAATTTGAAATAATTGTAATGATAGCAATTAGAAAAAAATAAAGAGAAAAAGAAGTCCCTCTTAAGTTACTTTACTATCTAATAACTGGTGGGAAGCTTAATGGATGTACCAGACTCAAGTCAAGGGAAGTGTAAGCTCCAGATTGTTTTTCTAGGGATGGAATTTCAAGTTTAGTTCAGTACTGGATGAGCTTTGTTTCACCCCTGCTCTCAAAGGTGACAATTTCATATGCATTCCATTTAGAAGTTAGATTGTCAATGCATCTGGATGTTTTATACTTACATACTGGGCCTCAAGTGCCTTTTGGAGAGTCTAAAATAGGAAAATCATGATAACAGTGTTAAATAGAAGAATATAAGACTTTTATTTTTTTTTAAATCAGAACTCAGAGCAACTAAGTGTAAATTAGTGATCAACAAATGTTACAAGATTTTCTGGTCTCTAGAAAATTACTTTAGTCTGCTGAAACTCAAACCAAGAAGTCTGGACTTCAAAACTCTAAGTGCTCCAGCGTAATTCCAGGATATTAATAAATATGCTTGCTGTCACATAGGAAGTGTCTGAACAAAATCTTCTATCTAGATAAGACTAATTAGAAACAATGGCAATATTTATGACAAAGTCACTAAAATAAGTTAGAGAACATCTAGAATGGGGTTTAATTATGTGTCATTTACCTTATTGTGATCTTATCACAGAATAAGTATGGGATAGTGTTTCCTGCATTCTCAAAGGCAGAGCTGATATGCTTTACAAGCTGGTGTGAAGCAGACATTACAAAATAATCTTAGCAGACATCTCTAAAGAAAAGGAAAAAAAATAGAAAAAATCCTCTTTTTTTTTGATCAATATTTTTTGTTTAATCGATTTTGACCCATTAAGTTTAAAGTAATCAACTAACTTTACATCAAAGAAATATTTTGCATTGTGTGACTATGGTGCTTTTTATCCAAGAGCCCTGAAAGCTGGATTCATTATGTCATCAAACTGTAGAGATTGAGGAGAGAACTGTCTGAGAAACAGGATTAGCATGCCTCTTCCCCAGCTGTTATCACTGAAGCAAAGAACTTTGAATAATGATAGTTGTTTCACTGCTGAACACTAAAAGTGGGGTAATTTCTTGAGATATCTTTTCAATAGATTATCTTGTCGAGTGGTTTGTGCATCTTCTAAGTTAAGCAGTGAAAAGGAATCCATGTTCTCTTGGTCTCAAAGTTAGTGAGCTTTGAAAAATGTTCTAACAAAAAAAAAAAAAGAAAGAAGTAACAGATATTTTATAATGTTCAAAGAAAGAACACCCATAAAAGAAGAGGCTACTACAAAGCTGATTGAGTTACAAATCTGCAAGTAATAACAAGACAATTAATTTCAGAGCTTGACAACAAATCATCCCAAGTAGAGGAGAAGTGCAAAACCTTTTGCATTTGGACTATGGAAAACAATTTAAGCATATAGAATAGCAGAGATGACACATAATAAGAATAAATATATTGGGATTTTGGGGAGATTTTTCTTTGATTTCAGATTTACTCTGTTCTGTATAAATCTTTTAAAAATATCTGCATTAAGGAACATGGAAAATTTCAGGGATATTCTATACCATATTCCTGAATTTAAGACTTTTAAAATTTGTTTCTAGGATGCAATAGAATAAATCTGTGGCCTACTTAATATCTAGCACTAACCTATGTAAGTACGTAGACAATTTCTTCCTAAAAGAAAAGGTAATCACAAACCAGAATATGCTTATGTTCTCATGAAGTTTGCTTACAAATATTCGGCTTTGATCTCTCTTGTCTCCAATTGCTTTATATCACTTTCTACATAAAGTTTTAGAATATTTCTAAATTTCAGAGAAGTGCTGAACTACATCCATATCTTGGCTACTTTAGGATTTAACAGAAACATGTGTATTTGCCCTATAGTATGGAATAATTTCAGTATACATGCCACTTAAACTTTTTACTTAGCAAAAACCTTTCTGTATTCCTACCCAGGATTGCCNACTTCTGCCAGCAAGTCTGCAACAAGTACCACTGTGTTTTCTGTTTCCTATATCCTGGAAATGCAAATATGAAATTACACAGGGATAATCACTAGAAAATAAAGCACAAGATATCTTTCCTGGCACTGATACCTGGGCATGTCACTTGCCATGGTTATGGGTCAGAAAGACAGAAATAAAATTGTCCAAGATTCTGCTGGATGCATGAAAGTGAGCTCTGAAACTACAGATCTCTCCAGCATTTCCCTTAATTCCAGCCAAATTTCTAGACAACTAGTCTTGGATTGAACCAGGCTGGGAAATTTTGATTTACTACTTGCCAAAGATATGTTTCTTTATATGGACTTGGTCCTATGGGACTTTTTTACTTTTAATGTTGCTTTCACATTTTGGGCGTTGTTTCATGAGAAGGTATTTTATGAAGATGGACAGAATCAAAAGACTCTTGTTTCTTTCTCTCTTGTTCCCTTCTTCCCTTTATCCTTAACTTTTTTAATTGATCTTTTATCTCTTAGGGGTTTTATTACATATTAAATAGGCTTTTGCTTCTAAATAAATACTTATTTAAGAAAAAAAAAAGTAAGAAAAAAAATCTTTGGGCAATTATTTACTGTATAAGTCTGTATCATCTCACTAACCTCTCTTCATATAGAATTGCTGATTTCACTCAATCAAATTAGAAAAGTTGCATTTGAGTCCGTCTGTTCCAGCTGAGTTGTATTTAACACATAGACTTGAGAAAAAAAATGTTTCAAAGTTATCACTTCTGCTTCTGATCATCTGAGCACAGCTTGGGGCCTGCCTGCCTATGACATAAATTAAAATAGTCTGACGATCTGTGTGGAGCTGACAGTAGTAACCTTAAATAACTTCCTCCACTCTTGTTGCAAAAGAGAGACAACCTCCTTGATCAGTTTTGTGTTGACTCCAGAGTCACCTTACTTCAAAGGCAAGGCATGGTAAGATTGTAGTAAATCACTGCAGCAGCTGAAAGGAGGTATATGAAAAGACATACTTGCAAATTTTCTTAAGCTCTACCTTCTATAATTATTGTTACATGTGTATGCTACTCAATATATGTATCTGAATCACAATTTCAGGGAGGAAAACCTTTCTAGTTTGCTAGGAATGTCTAGATTTGTTGATCTGGATTCCTGGTTTACAATTTTCTCACAGCATATGTCATCTACTAAATGACTGGCATGCAACTACAACTAGAACTTTATCTGTGTGGTACATTTATTTTCCTTAAAGCAGAGGGAGATTCTCTTTCTCCCACCTTTCTTGATCAAATTGAAATGTCTGAACAAAGAAAGTGGGGAAAAAAATCATTAGAAGACCTAACGGTATCTACAGTTTTGGCATAAAACAACGTTTCTTTCTGAGAACAATAAACTGTTGTTCCTGACCCAGTGCTGGAATCCTTGCCTCTTGTCTGCTATGTGTCTCCTACACTTGGTTCTACTAGCACATTTTTTAAACTTTGACTAGTTCCCCCTAGCTTGGAAACTGACAATATATGAACAAAGACAAACTGGATAATCAAATGTATTATATGTACGTACATATGTATGTATAGCTATAGTGCATAATCTTCTGTATCCCATCTACATATGAAAGGTTGTGTTTCACCTGTCCTTAGGTGAGGTGGTAGTTTTTATAAGACTCCCCTCTAATGCTGTGAGACACTGATGAAACAAGTGTATGTTATTGTTTGTGGGGACTCTGAGTAGTAAGAAATCATAAAATGAATCTAGTAAAATAATAATGTCATGTTCATTATTGCAAGAGTCAAAGCACAGGATCAAAGGCTTGGGAAAAAACAAAGTTTGACAAAAAAGAATCAGTTGGGAGTAAGGGTCACAGTCAAACAGGAAGAAAAGAATAAAGAGCAGAAGAAAACATCTGCAAGCCTTGTTTGTGGGGAGGGAGAGGGAAGTAGGAAGAGGGAGGAATCTTTCCACATACTTGCCCTCAGAGGTTTGCATACATTTGTGTACTCTAAATTGTTTGAACCTGATTTATAAAATGGTTAAAATAGTTACATTTCAGAGATAATGAACATCACACATAACCTCTCCAGAGGAGTTTCCCTTCCCCTTTATGGATAGGAGGAAGACAACTTTCCCAACAAGAATATAAAGACCCTAAAGAGCTTTAAACACCTAACTCTCATAACTTTTTTGGGATATATGGGCAGAGCTGTGAAAGTCTCCTTATTCCCTTTCTAGTTTCTCATCTCAATCTCTGTGTGTGACTCCACAAAATAGAGAGAGATTACAAAAATAGAGATCCAGAGAAGGTAGATTCATGTGGAGCAGATAGCACCAGATTTGCTGTTACACCTGGCAAAGGCTTGGAGTAATAAGCTCCACCCTGCAC
The DNA here is from genome assembly GCA_013397245.1 of Thryothorus ludovicianus. Lineage (NCBI taxonomy): Eukaryota > Metazoa > Chordata > Aves > Passeriformes > Certhiidae > Thryothorus > Thryothorus ludovicianus. The sequence goes on along the minus strand of VZTB01011716.1, from coordinate 53,028 downwards.
AATGAGTGAGCACTCAGACAGAGAGAGCACAGAATTCACCTTACTGCCTTACTGCCCATAATCGTCTTGGGATGGCCTGCAGAAAGCCACTGCAAACCTAGGGACACTTTAATTGATACCAGTAGTCACTCCTGCAACCACCTTTCATTCTTATGACTTAAAGTCAGGAAGATCCTCTCTGCTTAGTAAATCAGTGGCAAGGCTTCAATAAAATCATTGCTTTCAAAACTAACTTCAGATAAGCAAGGTCAGATTTCCTAGGCTTTCTCTATAGCTCGTGATGTGAAAAATGCTGGTTAGGAGTTTTCTTTATTATCTGTGTTTAGCGTCTGAGGAGACTGTCACTTTCCATTAACATGAAAATGTCCTGTACAGAAATATTATTTTTGTTGATATAGGATATTGCTGCTTCCTTATCTTGCCACACCCATTTCCTGCAGAAGTGGTTAGTAGCTGTAGATTGGTATATCTTTGTGGACTAACAATCATAGGAGTTAGAAGGTTTTACATAACTCATCTTTTACCCTTTGCATTTGGTAATGCATCAGGAAAACGCCCTTTACATGTGTTTTCACACATAAGGAGTTAGGATACACAGAAAATATTTATCAGGTAGAAATAGGGCAGAAAATAACATCCATGAAAGGAATAATTTTTATCACTCCATCTTACATAATTGATAGGTTTTAACAGTGCACTTATGTCTAATATTTACTTGGCTATATTTTTGTTCAACTGCACCTGAGATAATATTATACTTCTATTTATGACTAATGTGATATTTAAAGTAGTGTCATTTACTCATCGAAGACCTGGTTCTGCGGTATTCTCACCCCTGTAAATTTTTGGACTAGTTTAATTCCTCACTGTATCAGTCCTCTGCAACTGCTTTCAATGATTTCCAATGTTCTGGAAACAAAGGTAAAAGAGTGAAACTGAGATATGATCTTTCAAAGATGTGACATTAAACACAAAATAAGAAAGACCTTTTCTTCAGACTCTGAGTCAGGCTTGTGAAACCTGTTTTCTATCCAACATGCCCTAAATTAGATGTTGATTAGGTGTTAGATGTGGTCATCAAAGTAAGAATGGAAGAGTAAACTACTCTATGAAATTGGGGAGCACCTTTTTTTCAAACTTGGACTGATGAATTTTTTTGAGAAACAATGAAAAAATGCTTCATATTGGGAAAGAATGAAAAGTGAAACAGTTTTTTCATTGGCAGTGGAAGATTTTTAATCCCTTGAAATCTTCAGTTGATGACTGCATAGCATGTTTTAGACCAAATCTTTTTGGACCCAGAAAAAATTTGATTTTTGTAGTGTGTTAGCATTGTCCAAGAGCAAAATTCCCACCCAGATGCTCAGTAACTCCCCATTCCAGGACAAAGTGAGGAGAAACTAGGATTAGAAAGCTTACACATGAACATAAAGACTGGTAGATCATTTACCAATTACTGTGCTGGGCAAAACTGGCTCAGCTTGGGGAATACTAATGTAATTTTCAAATTTTGCCAGTTAAAATAGATTAGGGTAGTGAGAAGTAAAGGCAAACATTAAAAGAACTTACCTTCCCAGTCTCCAAGGCTCAGATTTGCTCCTCCACACCCGACTCCTCTACACACCCCAACAGTGACACAGGATGGGTGAGGAGATGAGCGTCAATATGTAATAATTCCTCTCTTCTGCTCCTTCCCTGTCACACCCTTGTCCCTAGCATGGATGTCTAGCACAGATTCTCTGGAAGAGTTTTTGCTTCTTCAGTATCTCTGCCCAGTTCACTGCTCAGATTGCAATGGACAGCTGCTCTGGTGCCCAGAGAATCTCCACACCCATACTCTCTTCCTCTTCTTCCTCTGATCTTGGTGTTCCCTCAGTTATTCCTCAGTCTTTTGCTACCTTCTCCTCCTCTCTCTGCCCAGGAATTTTGCCTTTTCCCAAGCATTTTCTCAGAGGCACCCCCAGTTTCACTGCTGGGCTCAGCTGTGCTGTGCAAAGGGTCTGGCACAAGGCAGACCTGCCCTCCTCCCACAGAGGCCCCTCTGCAGCCCCCCACTGCCAGGAACTGCATGTCTACATAAAACACAACTTTTAACATGAGAAGGGGGCAAAATCAAAATCTCATGGCTGGTACTCAAGTTTGAGAATCAACACCATGGCATGAAAATGTTGTCTTTGTTAATAACATGCACCAAGTGTTCTCATCAAAGCAAGTTCCAGCTACCAGTGAGTCACTGCTTCCACCCAGAACTTGCAACTACTTGCACAACTGATCGGAAGCCTCTTCACAATCTGAAAAATAGAAACCATATTTCATGGAAGACAAAGTCAAAAATGAAAATTAATAAATTAAAATTGAATAAAAATCCCATTTTAAGGTTTGTAAATGTTTCAGATTCATGTGGTTTTGTCTGAAGAGTTTACTGTAGATATCACCTATTTTAAAAAACCACATAGTTCCATTTCTGCATTTTAATATCTTTCATAAAACTTTCTGCAGAGAATTTGACTTATTGTTTGAAATATACATAAAGAAATTCAAACACAAATATTTTATAGCACTTAAAATATATGCCTCTATATTTGGAATATCTCAACAACATGCTGTGTCATGTTGTCTTTGAATAGTTTAATATGAAGATGTAGTCTGGATATCTCTACTCATGATAACCCTCTTTATAAATATGGTAACAAATATTAAATCCTGTGTAATGCGCATGCAGAAAACACAGGCTTTTTGAGACATGCAGGATAATTTCTGCTTTGCAAATCATCTCTCACAAGTAGAATTATCACTAACCTCTGATTTTTATGAGAGCAGGCCCAGCTTAATCTTCTACTTGAAAAATTATACCAATTTTTATCCAAACATCCTTGCAACAAGCTGTCAGATATATTAGGGAGACATATTTTTTTTATTAACTTCTGTTGAAGCTTAAGAAATTATCATGCAAGGGTAAAAGGAGAGCAAACATGTGTGAGAATTATTTTTATGATCTAACAAGAAGACTCTCATCTTAAGAAGTCCCCATATTGTTCCACCAATATTTGCCAGATTCTTCAAGCATTCATTGGAACAAAAATCTGAGTTTTGTAATACTTCACCTAGCAGAATTCCCTTTGATGGCCTTGAGTTAAATAATGGCTCTGTTATGCCTCCTAATGAGGTTTTCAGTATTTAAGAAAGGTTCCCCTGCTTCAGTTTAAGTCCTGTGCCAGGAGATAGAAAGCCACTCCTTACCTCCTGTGATCCGAGCAAAGTAAAACTCATTGGGAAAATTCTCAAGGAAGAAGGAATAAAAATAGATCAAGTATAGAGAGGATGGTTTCTAATTCCACATTGGAAAATCTTATTTAGGAAGATGAGAGGACAATACAGATTATGTATCTGTGGAGTAAGTCAGAATAAATGTGATAACTGGGAACTTTACTTAAAATTCAAAGAAAAGGTAAAATACATCATGATTACTGAAGCTAATGGAAGATCTTTTGTGTTCTGTGATGTGCAAAACAATCTGTTATATAAGAATACCTTATTTAAAAATAAAAAAATCTTAGCCATCTGACAGTATATATTTCATATAATTCTTCTCTTTCCACCATATTTAGCATATAATCTTTTTTTTTTCATGTGTTTGTCTGTAAAAGCTTCATATAAAGGATCTTCTCAGGAGATACTTCTGCAATAATGGTGGAATCAAATGTTCCTTCCCCATGCCCCCTGAACTTCGCAGAAGGGCAGCTGATAAATAACTAACCAGATCCAGAGAGATGTCAATTACTTCTCCTCCAGGATTCACAGGGAAAAATACATAACCTGTGGTTAATTTGTTTCTACCATTGTACCCAATACCAACATATTTGCAATATATTCTATATTATATATACCTAGTACCAATATATTTAAACTAGATTTTGATACTAGTAAGAACTAGATGCTGACAGCACTTCTGTGATAAACACTGAATGGAAGAAGCCTTCGTGTATGAATCCCACATGACACAGCATCAGCAACAATGAAAAATGCAAACACATAAGTGGAAAAATATGTTTCCCAATTCATGAAAACTCTATCAAGGCTGCAAGCTGAAAAAGGGGTATACCAATGAAAAGAAGTATGTAGCTGATAAAATTGAATCAGCATAGTTCTAAAGAAGACTAGTTTGTGACAGTCAGATAGTTGAATAGATGGAGAATATCAAATGCAAAGTGAATATGGAAGTTCTCTTCAGACAGATCTAAAAGTGAGGAAGCAGAGGAAGCCATAAATCTGTTGACCTACAAAAATAGTTTTACATAGTAGTTTTTGCCTATCATTCTGCATAAAATTGAGGACAGTTTCTGCTTTGAGAAATTACAAGCTGAACATTCAGGAAAATCACACTAGATCACTTTTGTACAAATCCATAACATCCTACAAATCCAAGGAAGACAAATTAAATAATTCATTTTTGGTTTACACAAATCATTGCATGGGAGGGCTAATATTTGAGAACCAGCTTGCTTGTTAACAAAAGGAAAGCAGAGATGTACAAAGCCCTGAAGAGTTAAAGCAAGCCTGATTTTGCTTTGACATGCTAGAGGAATGCAACAGAACTATTTTATATAAAAACAAAGAGCTCTAAAGTCAAACTGGAAAGTAGCAGCAACACTTTAAATATGCATATTGGATGCCAAAAAGGAATGGAGGTGGAGAAGTTAAAATAAATAAAATGTCTTCTGTAGCAAGCTATTGCAGTTTATAGAATTCTTGCCTCTGACAACTTCCCAAGGATCCCCATCTGAATACTGACACACAGAATAAATGGCAAATAACCCTTATTATTCTGGGCTATGGTTTACAGCAGTAATAATAAAGCTAAAGGACAATAGAAATGTGATTACCCCTTTAATCCACAGGACCAAATTCAACTGCCAAATATCCTCTTTGTAAACATCCTAATTAATTTTCAGGCAGATCAGAACTCTGAGGGTTGATTTCAGGATGAATTAGTTTTTAGGAGAAATTTTGAGACCTTTCACTATGTGTCACCCATCTTTGATGTTTTTTGTCTGGTGCTGAAGGGAAGAGAGGGACAGATTTGTTTTCGTTTCATTTAAGGCAGATAACAAACCATATTTTCTACTTTTAAAAAGAGATAAATTTCTTCCCAGGGCAATAAAAATTCTCTGTGAACTTTGATCTTTCTCTTAGAGAGTGTAAACAGATGCATGCTTATAAAAATGTGAGTCAAGACAGAGTTATACAGTAGTACTCTGTCACTGGTTCTTTGCTACAGTCTTTCTTTTTTTCTGTAAATTGTGTATTTTCACTATGTGTGTGCTGGGTAAACAGCCCAAGTTGCTTCCTCACACTTCTGTAATTCAGAGTAGAGAAGTGATTAAACTAACATTAGAACTGTGTGCCTTATCCCCATCTTTGACATAGGAACAGCTCACGTACACACACAGAGGTGCATGAATAATGAATAATTGCTCTAAGAAGCAAGCAAGTGGTCTTTTCTCTTTTCTCAACCCAATAGCAGAAGACCTTGAGAACTTGACCTAAAGGAAAATAAGGCATAAATCTGCTAGGCAGCTATGGATATATGCAATATAATGCCTTTTAAGGATTTGGGAAATTCTTTTCATTGTTCTGACCTCAAGAGGGTCAGAATTGTTATCTCCTGGCAATGAAGCATAGACTGGCAATGGAACAACACTGTGGTCTTGGGTTTTGAACAATAAAGAGCTTCCATGATGAAGCAGACAAGATTTGGACAGCATAGATTTCTCCTGAGATAAAATGTGTATCAAGCTCTTGCTTATTCACATAAGGTTCGTTAATGGTGGAGACTCCTGGCAGTTTTGGGGTATTTCATGGTTTGAAGGTCTCCACCTATAGTCTATTAAACTTCTAATATGAGAAGAGCTCCTCACTGTCATCAAGCCTAACTATAATTCTAAGGCAATATCAACAAATAATAAAATAAAAAATTGTCACTTATACAGAGTTATTTCTGTGGTCTTTGAAGGAAGCAACTGCATCTGAAACTGCATCTCTGTTTGGATACATGCCACAGGAAAATTGAGACAAAGAAAACTGGTTAATCGCCATCTGCAAATGTTCCATTATTCTCTTTTTGTAGACATAGAGGAGATTGTAACACTATCAGCTCTGCTGACATGACTAAGATTAATATAGGTGGGGAAGTAAGTCCCAGAAGTCACAGTAAAAACTGTTTTTAATTGTATATGTAGTTTACACATCTATGAGTCTTTTCTTCTCTTTGTCATGCAACCATCCCCTTGGACTGGCCCAGAGTATTCTCTTTCCATACAGCAGGGTTATCTTTGAGCCACTGAATGTCCTTATTTTTTCTTCCTTTCTTATGATCATTGGACAGAACAAAAAGATTTGAGCCACTGCACTTTTGTTACCACTTCTACTTGCAGTTTGAATATCCTGTTAAAGGAAGAAATATTATTGGTATCAGTAGAAGTATCATGCGATCTAAATAACTTTGTAGCAAGCTATCTTTATAGTCCTTTTCTGATGCTGGAAATTAAATAGACCCAAGCTGGTGTGCTTTTGTTATTCTGCTAGTTCTGACAGGTAGTTGCCATTCAGTTTCATATTGGACACAACCACCCATCTAGGTACTGCTTGCATAAGCAACAATATAACAATGGTAAATTGAAGTATAAATATGTTCTTTGATACATATCTAAACTTGAAATGAAGATTAAATTTGGGCAGTGACCAGCAACTTTTACCAAGAATGAGAGAGCAGGGTGGGTGGACATGTCTCTATGCAGCCCCTAGGGAGGGAAGTAACCCTACGCTATCCCAGTATTTCTAGGTACATCTGTGATTTCTCTCAGCACTCTATATTTCAGGAAGTCAGCCTGTTTATGAAGTTATTGTAAGGTAGCAGCGGGCATAAGTAAAACACTGCTAATATAGTACTTGGCCAAAAGTAGCCTCCCCTGTAGGAGTTTGTTTATAAATTGCTTTGGTCCACTTGACAAGGTCAAATCCATTCTCTTAATGATGAATCTCATCTGTTCTGGTGCAGAAAGAAATGTTTTCTTTCACTTCTACGTGTGGTAAGAGCTCATTCATCTCTGTATGTTCTAAAGGGAAATCTAGCTACATCAGAGAGAGAAGGAGTATTCAGAGGGCAACTGATGGCCAGGAAGATATATTGAATTCACTTTCCTGGGACAGACATTCAAATGGTAACAAGTGATAGAAAACAGCTCTATATTTCAGCATGATGTGTGCTCTCTCTCTTATGATTAAACCCCCTGTGGGCCATCTGCATTTAATGGGTTAGAACTACTTTGTAGCTGCAGTTTCTTCCTTCCATGACTCTTATTTATTTGAGATGAGACCAAACTGCACTCTAAAAATGCAGCATGTAGGAAACACTGCCAAAAGAATGAGAACAAAAAGGCAAATTTATGGGCCAGTGTTGTTTTAAGCATTTAACAGTATAAATAGAAAGTGTAGATAAATGTGGACATGTAAGAGTCTCTGTTTATCTCAAATACATTATTTGCCTAAATTCCAGAGGAGAATTAGTCCAATTAGTTTATACAAGGGTTAATGCCTCTGCACTAATGATTTAGCATATGAATAGAACTGTTTTCACACTAAAACTAACAGTCCTCCTAGTACACATCTCCCTAAAAAGCATTGCTAGGTCTATCTTTGTCTCTCTAACTCTGTAAAAAAAATCAGACACAAATATGGGAACCATTGTAGTAAATCGGATGTAAACCACTGATTTAATAATTTCTGTATTTTAAAAATAGCTGAATGGACTACCTTAACAAAAAGAAAAATCCTATAAACTAAGTAATGTTGTTCCAGGACAATTCAATTTAGCATAGTAAATCTATTAAGTGTTTATTAGGGATCATATCCTACTCCCAAGTGAGATTGCTGGCAAAATTCCTGTTAACTTCAAATAGGATTTGATCATAAAAAAATTTTTGAGTAAAAAAATTTCACCCCTCCTTGCCAACACTGAGTTTTCTGGTTCTAAATATTCAATAAACTCCCAGCCAATGAGTGTATTTTCTTCTTTGCTCATTGTATATACTACTTAAGCATTTGCTAAATAATAGTCATTAACTCTGATCTCTATCCCAGATCTTTTTCTAAAAGACCTCCAAAATCATTTAATATTTTTTACCCAATGTGTTTAAGTAATATTTGACGTGTTTTTCCATATATAAATATGTATTTCATTATATACTAAAATCTTTATAACAAACAAGGAGGAAAATCATTCTCAGTACACTAGAAACAGAGTTGTTCCTCTAATATCACTTGAAAGAAAAATACAATTAACATTTTATATTGTTATTTTCCACTAAAGATCTCAGCTGATTTCCATTTTTAATGATTAAGCCAAAGTCATTTCAGCAAACACACCTGAGTAAGTAGAGTTTTACAAGGATTCAGATCTGTCTGTCTTTGAGCATGCTGTTTGACAAGGCTTCATTTTAATGATGCCCTTTTCTTCTTAGATGGACAAAAACATTGTGAAAGTGTTAACTAAGACTTTATCCCACCTAGAAGCCATTTGTTAATTACAATCACACCAAAATCAAGCAAATTAAGGTTTTGGGTTTTAATCAAAAAAAGCGTTTACACAACTTAGTCATTCCTTTCTATACCAATAAATTTCTCACTCTCAGAGCAGTAATAGTATCAAAAATCAAATCTTATGCAACTACTGGATTAAAGGAGAAGACTTTGTCTCACTGTAATGATAGTGAGATTAAAGTAAATTGCAGTTAGTACACATAAATGGATTTTCTCACAGGAGCATGAGGCAGGGAGGACCAAGCCTATTTAAATTATTTTTCATAATTAAAGAATGCAGAAGCCAGCTTCTGAGAGATGAAGCAGGCAGCTATTAGATTACAGAGGGTTGTTATAGCTAGAACTAGAGTATAAGAAAGCACTTCTGTAACAGCACTTTGTGAACCATCAAGTTCCACTCTATAAGCCAGTCAGAAATTACAATTTTTGACCTGATCCTATAACCTACACCTTTTGAAATTATGTTTTGCATGCTAACATCAATTACTTTAACCAATATTATTTCCTCTACATTGATGTATTTATTAGCCTACCGTACTAGTTATTCCCATGGGAATAATCACTGTTATGAAGTCGGGCAGTATGAGTCAAGCTGAAGTTGAGCTGTTGAGCGTGAGGCCCCTCAAGTATAAGAGTTCACAAACCCCTACTCTTTGAGATGACAATGCATTTTGAAGATTCACCTACTTGGTTTTGACTTTTTTTCCTTATATTATAAGTCTTGTGTGGACTGTTTGGAAAGATTTGATGAGGAATTACGTACTTTTTATACTGCTATTTAAACAGATTAAAAACAACTGGTGGGAGCAGGACAATATCTCAAATCTATTTTACATGGTAGTGCTGTGATATATTCCTTCATTTTCATGGCACAGTCGTATCAGTTTTATTGAGCCTGTGGTGCAAAGGAGAATGGCTGTGATTCAGGAATTTTATGGACTTAGTGCTTTAACCGTCACTGCACTTTTACTTAAATGTTCTGTCCTCATGTTGCCTCAAAAATCCTGAAATACATTAGTATTAGAAGAGAAAAAAATCTTGGAAATACATTAGTAGAGATGCTTCTCAACAAAACTACTCTTAATTTCACAGTATGTATTTATTGCCTATTCCAGTCAAGAACCTACCAAAGCTACCTCTTCAAGACTTGCTCTTGATTCTTTATATTCTTCCTTAAACCCATACTGAAAAGGTGACAATAGAATAAACCTTATGTTGCCAGGTCCTAGAGAGATTCAGGAGGATTCGTTTAAGCATAGAGGGAAGGGAGGGTTGCACTGGATTTGTGTTTCCCCCTTGCTCCAGCACTCTGACAGTCCTCCCAGAAGATTATTCTGTCTCCAGCCATCATACTCCATGCACTGCACACTACTTCATCATTTCTAATGACAGTGAAATCTAAAAAAATCTCTGCAGATGAATAAGCATTTATTTTGGGAATGAGTGAGCCACTTGTTTGTGTATAAAAGTGCTGGGTGAATGCTTTGTTTTTTGGCTGGGGTAGAATTAACTTTCTTCACAGTGGCTGCTGTTACTGTGTGTTTTGGATTTGTGCTGAACAGAGTTGATAACATAGAGATGGTTTTGTTATTATTGAGCAGTGCTTACAGGTAACCAAGGCCTTTTTGGCTTTTCGTACGGCTACCTTGGCATGGAAGCTGGAGTGCCTGGGAGCCTGGGACATGACACAGCCTGGATAGATAAACCCAGCTGACCAAAGGGATATGCCACATGTCATCAAGCTCAGTATATAAAGTGGAGGCAAGAAGGGGGAACGTTTGAAGCTATGGCCTTTGTCTTCTGAAGCCACTGTTACTGTGATGGGGTCCTGCTCTCTTGGAGAAGAGCACACCGGGCTGCTCATGGCAAGAAGTGAATGATTTCCTTGTTTTGCTTTGCTTGTGTGCATGGCATTTGCTTTCCCTATTAAAGTGTCTTTATCTCAACCCATGAGCTTTGCAACTTTCACCCTTCCAATTCTCTCCCCAATCTCTCTGATGTGGGAGTGAGCGAGCAGCTGCGTGGGTCTTGGCTGCTGGCTGGGCTTAAATCACTACAGGGAATAAATACTTGTTACATAAAGAACTTCCCCTGACAATATTTTGAAACTAAGAAAATAAGTAGGTTTAATGGATTCTAACTCTGGTCAGCCTGATTTAACTCTGATTTTGAAACCGCACGGATATTTAGAAATTTATCAATAAAACAACCTTTGTAATTTTGGGGGGAAAAGCCCTGTAATATTTTATTGTTTGAAAAACAAAATAATTTGCTTCTATCATGATAAAATATTTCATTATTAAATGCACATTATATTTGTTAAATTTTATACTTCAGGGCCTTGCCATAAAGTTCACAGTCAAAATAATAAGCCTTTAACATATTGAACTGGATTTTTTTCAACAGTTCATTGTAGCAAATAGTATGACAGTAAAAAAGTGAAATGAGAAATATAGTTCATTTCAACTTATTCTCAGAAACAGAAGATGCTTTCATTGATATGTTCCAGTGGTATGTAACACTGTTAAACTGTAGCTAGAAATCATTTTTGTCAAATCATTTTTCTGGCCATCTTGGTCATAAGAAAACTTTATCTTTAGCTGCTAAATGGAGTGTTGTCCATCACTTATGAGTCTGTAAATATCATAATATAAATAAATTTATGTTTTGTGGGTAAATTTGTCCAGAAATTTGTTAAAATTCAGGCTTAAGATTTTCAGAATGTTGATAAATCAATCACAGGAGAAAAGGCAGTGCATCAATAATTAGAACAATATTTCACTTTCTCTTTTAACAGGATAGGGACTCTTTGCCCAAAAGTTCTATAAATTTACTTCTCAGCATAGCATGATGATCCCATATCTCAAACATTAGTTAACATGCTTGGCAGGAAGGCTATGTAAATCACCTTCTTTTGTCTTTAGTGCATTTTCCACATGTTCAAGAAGCAGTGAAAAGATTAGTTGCTCAAGAGAAGAAATCATTAAGTGATAAAATCAAAGCACAAGAACAGAAGTCCTGTCAAATATGGAAGTATAATCCAGAAGAAAATAAAATCATTTCCCTTTCATAGAAACTTGCTTAAATTATTTACATATATTAAAATGTCTCTTTTCTAGAATTTTCTTAGAAAAAGAGAACACTACAAATTGCCCTGTTGGGACTCTTTGCACTATTTGTGGAATAAGGAGCTACTCATCTTGGTTAAAAATCTGAGTCTGGACTTAAGCCAGCATGGGCCAGATTCTGCTGTCCTTACTAGAGCTGAATAGTATCTTAAGCTGAGCCTGATTATGAGCCGATTACTCATGTTGTGCTGAGAGGCTTTTTTTTTTATGTATGAATGGGGCCATTGTGAATAAACATTTACAAGTGATTCACAATCTGGCCTATGTGAGTAGTCTCACTCCCATCAATGCTACTACTCATGGAGTAAAGCACTACTAAATAAAACTGGCAGAATGTGACCCTGTTGTAGTACTTGACATCTAACATGAAGATACTTTTTCATTAGCTAAATGAAACGCTGCAACCAACAGGCCATCATTTATCCTTCGAGACGAGGCTGATGCAAGAGCATGACAAGCTTAATGCAGGCCTGCAACTTATCACACCTCAGGCTTAATGAGGGGTTGAATATCTATTTATTTAGGGTATAAAGTTATTCTAGCAACAAGTAGCAAAATTTTTCCATTGCGAGATTTGAGGATGAAGAATTAATTAGAATTACATCCTTTTCACTTAAATAAAATCTGCAGGAAGGTGACTTTTATTTTCCCCTTTGATTTTGGAAGATTCAAGCATCTAAAATTGTTGTAATATTTTGAAAATGGATATTTATTCTGTAATAAATCTGCATTTGCAATAAATTCCTAAGAATTGTTACATTTTGCTCCTGAAAAAAAAGCCTTATACAAATTATTTTGGGGGGATTACAGAAGAAAAGAATAGCAAATTCTACTATGAAAATAAATAAGTAAATTGAAAGAAGTAGCAAATGGATCAGACATTGCCAGCTTGACTTTTCCTTCATTTCAACTAATGAAACCCTAATAAAAAGTTCTGGAAATCACTTTGGAATGTTCTAAATATTGCATCTTAAAAAATAATTATGTGGAAACTGAATAAAATATAACAAAAAAACTTAACTGAAAACAATTTACTGAAAAATCCCTCGTATTTCCACCACTTTCATCCTTCTGCATGAGACAGAAGTGTCTATACAAAACTAATACCTCTACCTGTACCAATAAAATTCTTTTTTTTCTTTAAATCATAAGTCTAGTTTTACTGCTGTCTAAACAGACCATAAAAAATGGAAAAGATAACTTTTACCCAGAACACTCTTTTCCAGCTCCTCAGGCCAAAGTAGAAGCTAATTTTTAGAAGGAGAATCAAATCAGGAAACCACAAATTGGAGTATATGTATGTGTTAAAATTTGAGTTTATTACTAGTGGAAAATAGGACAACCTCCCTTTCAGCTGTGTAAGACTGCTGTAAAAATCCCATCTTCAGCTGATCCTGATGGTTTCAAAGTTTGTTTATTCCCTTGAAAGGCTACAGAATGAGTCCATCTCCTCTTTTTGTTTCAAGTTTAGCCCTCCTTGGTGAAGGAAGAGAAAATCTGGGGATGTCTGTGTGTTTGTTTTTGTGAGTACTGGTAGTTCTGCAGCTGCTGCGATGAAATCTGCTTCCCGATCTTCCCTTTTCCCCCCATGCGCCCTCTGTTCCTAACTAATGGCCAGAGAGAAAAGCAAGAATGAGCAGGGGGTGCCCCGAGAGTTGTATCCTGTTCTAATCACAGCCTTCTTTATTTCAATTAATTTACTTTGCCTTTATGAACCTGAGAGACTGACTGTTGCTTTCAAAGAGGCTGACATTTCACTCATCTGAAGGAGCTTGGAATGTGACAGGGGAAAGGGAGGAGAAGTAAATCAAAGCAGATATCAATTCTCCAGATGTATTTTTCTTGTCCTCTATTTTTTTTTTCCACCAGAAATGTCAGAAAGTCTGTTGACATTTTAATTCCTTTGTGATAGGCTGGGAGCTGAGAGCCGAATTCTGCTGCCGTTGCAATCAAAAAGATTTTTTCAATATTTTTTAAAGGTAACAAACTAGTCTTACACTCTGGGGAACAAATAAGCAAAGTTTCAACAAATTGTAACTGAAACTAAATGAACAGTACTCTAATATCATCTTAACATCAGTTACAAACAAATTGACAAGCCTTGTTGAACTTTTTTTATTTCAATTTGACCATAGAGTAGCAAAACCCAGTAAAATGGACTATACTGAAAATAGGACCTCAGTGTTGTGTTGTTTGGGGTTTTTCCCTAATCTGTATTCTGTTAAAAGTGTGGGAGTACTATTCAATATTGTCTTTTAGTCACCTAAGCTTCATGACACCCTATCCGTAACCTTTAAGATTTAATTTAAATATACTAGATGACACATAATCTGTGCACATCTTTGAAAACTCTATTAAACACTGTGATCCTAATTTTAGCATTATATTTGACCAAAAAAACCGCTCGTTATCTTTAATAGAAATAAACTCAAGTCCATAAGTCCTACATTCTATTCCTATTATGTTATCTGTAATTCAACAAGCTCAACATGCATTAGGCAAAACAGCAGAGCTGGCTGGGAGCAGCAGCACAGTGCTGAGACAACTCCGTCTACAAACTCTATCTACAACACTAATGGTCAAATATTTCCTTTTCTGTATGGTGTAGTTAGAAATTTACATCATGGGTTTAGTATAATAAATTTATTATCCTTTACCAAGTTGTTCCTTTATGAAGCATTCATTTGTAAAGCATGGATTTTTTATACAAGACTGCTAAAAACCATGGAGTAGACACACTTGCTTAGTAGTTTTATTTTTTTTTTGCAGGTTTTATAATCATATTTCATCAACTGGTACAACAAAACATATATAAAAAGCAAAACAAAGAGGACTTGCTGAGCTTGATGCATGGTAAATCTATTTGGTTTATTCTTCATTTATTGTTAAATATTATATTGCATTTCTTTAAGCAGACATTGTGTATATTGTGATTTCTAGCATTCCACACACAGCAGCTTATTGTTGTTCCCTTTAAATATGGGAAATAAAAATGGTTTTAGTTTGCTTTAAGAAAAAAAAAAAAGAAATTGAGAGAGGGTACTGCTATATTACATGGCCCAAGAAATGTTGGCAGCATGCTCTTTGGCTTTCATTCGTAGAACTGCAATGCTGGAAGACCTCCTTTCAAACTCTGGCTTGGTTTCAAAAGCATGTCCATTGGTTGCCCCAGAAAGCAATGAGTCAGTGAAAAAATTATTGAGGGGCATGTGGCTGAATTGATTCTGGTGGTTTGAAAAGCCTGTGTAGCCAGAATCTGTCCGGGGTGAATGGGAGTAAGGTGTCATACAGGAGGACGTGTCTCGTGGCAGCATGCAGGAGGTGACCACAGAACCACTGGCTGCATTCCCTGCCCACAGATTGTTCTGAATCTGGAACATATAAAATGAATACAATCAAACTTGGATAGTTCATCTTTTGTTTTCTGCAATGCTTGGTTTGCTTTACTTCACACATAGTTAGTTCTCTCCTCTGAAACAAGAAACAAGTATTTAACAAATGCTCTGCAATCTTGTTATAAAATAGTGTGAAGAGATCACATGAGTCAAAATATGAGAATGTTCACTTGAAGCAAGAGCTGATGAGTCATGTTTTTTACTCTGGCATACATTTGTGCTGTGGCCCCACACAAGATATCTAGCGCTGAACCTCAGGATGCCATCAGCCCAACCAGTCAATAAAATTAATGGAAACACACAACTGACATCAGAAAAAAGGTGTCAAAAGACCATGCAAGATCATAGAAGTTTTCAACATAAATGCTTCTCCTCATTAGAGATCCCATTTTAATGGTAGGAAAAGAGTGAACAAAACAAACCAAGCCAGATTTCTCAAGTGACAAAGCCCAACATGTATGTGAAAAATTTAATAATGCATATTTACTTTAAAACAAATGAAACCCTAAAACACAGGAATTACTGATAATACATTCAACACTTTTTCTCAAATTTGTTCCAAATATAGATTTGACATAAAATTTCTTTTCATTATTTTTTATGAAATTATGCTTTGCGGGAATTTCTGTTTCAGCATTCAGCCTTAACAAGCTGCATTGTCCATCCCTGGAAAATGTTTCATGACAGACTAGGACATAAACTTTGTGGTTACCAGCAATGTCTAGAGTAACAACGTATTCAAGCTTTGATGTATAATCCTTTCTATACTTGGCAGACACTTAAACTTTCATTCTGAGTCTCAGGCCTTCTGTGTATAGATGTTATTTATGGATAGGTATTTTTCACTTGTTTGTTACTAGATGAACAGACAGGAAGATTTTTAAGACCTAACACAAATCAGCTTTTGTCATCTCAGATTGCATGGTCTTTAATTCCTATTCTATTCACTTTGATTTGATCCAACTTCACACTCAGCAATAGCCCTTCTGTTTTTCTATACTCTCTCAGTACTACATGTATATGATATAATTTCTGACATACTCAAACTTCCTCGGTCATTCCTCATTTATACACACCATTATACAATACACAGCTTTGTATGTCTTCTCTACTTTTACCCACAGATCTTTCCTGAATGCTGATTATTTTTTTAAATGTGTAAATAAGATCAGGCAAGACATTTTTAGCCCCAATTAACAGTACAGATCTTGTCAGCCAGTAACTATATCCTTTCCTACTTGTTTTTTTTTTTTTTGCTAAATTTGCCTTCACTCTAAAAATCTGTTGTCTGTTCAGTGTACCCTTGCCCTGATGCACTGTGAATGAGCCTACGTGTCTTTGTTCTCTGTGATATGTTGGAGTAACTCAATTGCTCTTCAGTTAGCACTGAAAAGTGAATTCCCACTTCAAACTTAATTTTACATTCACATTCCAAATCCACAGACAAAGGAATTTTGACTTTAAGACATAAAGGTTATCTCTCTAGCTGAGTGATTTTTTCCTGTCAAAGTAGAGGTCAGGGGAAGTAATGAATTATGACAGACACACACATATGCACACACAGAATGAAAACATGTTTCTAGGGCTGATGAGTTGTGTTTTCTCCCATTGTCCTATCACTTTACAACAGCACATACTCTCCAAACCACCAATAAGCTAAAGTGATAAATTATGGTTTGCTGAACTCATCTAGCTGAGATCTAGTGCAGATAGGAAGGGTGAAATTATCTTATTTTAAAAGCTAATGTTTTAAACAGTTTTATTAGCAAGATCATCAGGAGCTGACAAACTAATCTGGGCTCCTTGGAATTCCAGCAGCAAAAAAATAATCCAGTAAATGTTCCATTTCAGTTTCCTGTGAAAGCCTGGGGAAAAATCATGGTAGCAACACATCTTCCCAAACTCTGGGTGTGCTCAGCTTGTTTACACAGACATGCATGTGTGCAGTTATAGTTACACACACACACTCATGGACGTGCCTTTCCATGCACACACATACACCCACATAGCTGGGCACACCTCAGGCTTCTGCTTCTGCGTATTTTAGATGGTCTGCTGGGAGCCAATGGAGGGAGCAGTGTCTGAAGAAGGACATGGAAGATTTCTCCTCCTTCTAGTGGGCATCTAGAAGTCTATATGAGGAAATCTAAAAAAAAAGTTTCAGAACTTTCCAGTTGCCTCCTCCCATAATCACTTTTCAGAAGACTCAAATGACAGCCCATGGGAGACTCTCTACAGTTTGACATGATTCCCAGCTGCCTTATTACTCCTTATTAACCTACCTGAGCCAGTTTTGAGTTATAATCAGACAAATTTCCCCAGGGAGAAACTAGTTAATCTACACAGTGTCTAATAGATGAGCTATTTCTGAAGGAGCTCATAATCTCCAAAGCTAACTTACATGAAACAAGGTCTTATTTATCTGACTTACTGAAATTTCTTTCTAAGAAATGCTATGCCAAGTGCTGCAGTCACCCAGGCTGTACAGATATAATTATGGGAGGAATTTTCAAAAAAATATGTTTAAATAGAAGAAATTTGAAGAAATTTGCCTTTAATGCAGTCATGATGGGAAGTCTTCAAAAGGTTCAGAGGTTCAGTTAGAAAGTGCCCAATAACCTATGTGGTCTGGAAGAATTACAAAATCACTCTTTCTTTCCATATTTTGAGTGGTAAAGTTTGCAGTAAACTAAGCTTAGTATCACCAATTTTACTGATATTTTTATCCTAGACAAATGTCTTTCAATTTAGGTTCGGTGGGATTGCACAGGTGTAAATGACAACAGAATTCAATTGTAAATCCTAAAGTATGTCATATTTTTTTAAAGAAATATGTGAACAAGCTATTAATTTCTAAAACTTTTAAAGAAGTGTGCTAGATTTCTTCCTCAGAGAAAGGAATCCAAATTATTAAACATAACTTCAGGAATGCCACAAGATTCTAGGAAAGCTTTACATCTTCTCTCATGAGGCAGTTATGCTTTCCAAAACAATGTTTCAGTCATATCAATTTTCTATTCATTTTAGTTGGCTGAGTGACTTCACATTTGGTATTAAATTTTCATTTCTTTACAAGGATTTACAACATAAATATCTTGTAGTGAAATTGAGGTGCAGAAGGTATTCCTGTATTGAAAATAAATACAGTAATGTTTCACAATAAGTCAAAATGATCAGACCTTCTTCTGGTATGTTAGAAGTAAAAGTGACATTATGTACATGAATTTAAAGAAAATATTTTTCCTCTTAAAATCTTGTGTGATCCATGAACTATATAAAAGGCAATTCAGAGACTGTGAATGAGGCCATACATACAGCACATCTCTGGTTTCTGTTAACATCACAAACAACTTGAGCTTTGCTCTTGTGGTTACCATGAAATTACCAGAGCCCTTCAATATATTTACCTACCGTATGTTTTATACACACATACACATGCACACACACCCTTCCTGATAGAAAAAGAAATAGGATTTCTTAGCTATGACAACAGCATAACTGGAGAGTTATGGTTGTTAACATGGTTATAATATAATTTCCTAAGCACATGACCTTTTATTAAACACTGCATAGGGAAATTATCTGAGGCAATTGGCCATCTTGCTTGGTGCCATTGCTTTTTTTGCTGTTAACTTTCAAGCTCCCTGAGCTTCAGCCTTTTCATGCAGCCCCTGGAGAAATCACATAAATTCAAATATCAATTTTTTCTGGGAGTTCTACTATCGCTTCCCTAGCTTTGTTCTCCCATCACTAAACTCTTGATTCATGGTATTTCAGTCACCTGCCTATCCAGGAGGGGTGTGTGTGTGCATGTACCTATCCATGTTTTGAGTTGCTCCAGCTGAAGGGGTTCATTAATTTCTATGGGGAACTTGTCCCAGTGCTCCACTACTCTCATTGTATTTTTACATTTATACCTAGACAGAACACTTCTCAGTGTTTAATTTGGAATCATTTGGTAGGAGCTGTTGGACAAGTCATGTGTGAAGATCACCTGTACTGTATTGGGCTCATGTATAAGACAGATGCAGCACACAATTTTCAGATAAAAATAAAATGTCAATTAGAGCACATTAGTGAGAGGCTTAAAGATAAAGATTTAAAATATGTGATAGAACCCTTTAGTCCACATTTGACTTACACATGGTGAACAAAATAAAAATCTGACTATTGGATTCTACACTTAAACAAGTTTGCTAAGCTTCAAAATAATTTAGGATTTGAAAAGCCATCAAGCTTTCATTCTTGTATGGGATGTTTTGTCAACTGTAAGTTCGTCCTCTCTCTGCAATCTTAAGGCCAGTTAAAATATGAATTAATTATATTTCAACTCTATGATACACTTAAAGACAATATTTCATATTTTGGAAAATACTATTAAAAATATGTATCTTAAAAAAAAAAAGATTTTGCCATACAATTAGACCCCAGTTAAGTCATTCACTCCTAAAGAAATATGTTTCACAAAAAAAACCCCACAGAGTAACAAACAGAGTGTTGAGACTATAAGAAGGACCACATAGAGTGGTGGCTTATTACCAAGAAAAAATAAAACTGCAGTGCGAAAGTTACTTTGTGTGGAACAGACACCACCCAGAAAGATTAGAATGTCACTTCACTCTTGTTGGGAGATCAGCCACAGCAAGGCAAGTGAGCACACAAGAGCAAGACACAGAGCATGCAGGTGGTGGCTCAGCCTGAGCTCTGTGCTGTCACAGCTAGACAGCATGAGTGTGTGAAAAAACTTCTTTGAAGCTAGCTCAGATACGTCTGCCACATCTACTCCTGCTTAATCAGTGCATCCATAGCCTTAATGAACTATCGTGATTAACTGTCATTTATATGCCTACTGCAGTTAAAAGAAATGTTAAGTCGTATAACATGTGGTGTCTAATACGTTCCATACGAACATTTAATTGGAGCATGTAACTTTGATTATTGCTAATGAAGATTAGCCATATGTACTAAGGCTAGAGCAAACTATAATGATGATCCAAGTACTGACTTAGTATTTAATACATTTGGCACATGTATGCTAATACCACTTCTGCACTCTTTGACTGCCAACACATCATGTGATGCCATGCTGTTCAACATATAAATTTGATTTATCATTCTGCTGGATGGAATTCAAACTTCAGCCTCTTCCTTCTAATTCTGAGATTTCAACATTTTCCGTTCATTCTACACCTCCTATATCATTCCTGTTCCCATACTTTTGAAAAGTTTTTGTTGTCTTAGGATTCCCACCTGCACTAGATTGGGTTTTTCAACTGAAAAAAAAAAATTAAATTCTATCCTGCCTGCATTTTCAAGAAAATTGTTTTAAAACCCAAACATTTCACATGTGATATTAAGATGGAAAGTAGAGTGCTGTGGCAAAATTAGTCCTTTTAAAAGAACTTAGAAGAAAAATGAACATGATTCAAACAAGTAAAAAGGAGGAAAGATTCCAAGAAAGGAAAGAGCCTGGGTGGGAGAAAAATGTTGACCTTTTTCATATGCTTTTCAGTGATACAATTTAATGTTTATTTATGTACTGATGCACTTATTTATAAAGATAATATCTTTATCAATTTGATTCATACAGGGAAAGATGGAAGTCTGTGGAATAATAGTATAGGGTGTTGTGTATGTAAATAAGGAGGGGGTAAAATGAAATTTTGTCTCAGTTTTTCTTGTTAGCTCTCATAGGTAATCACTGGATCTGATGAGATCAAGTACCCTTTGTAACAGGAGGCTTCCCACTAACATAGGATGACAGAAGGAGACAAATAAAGACCAGTAAGGTAAGAGAAGAACAAAGCAAAGAGGCTTTTTATTGTTCCCCTTTCAACATATCATCTATACATCTGTATAAGATAACTACAGATGACTGCAGCTTAATCAGGTATCAGAATAAAAACATGTTTAGAGATCATCTTACCTCTTTTACACCTTATGTTTTAGAAATAAAAAATTTAATTGATTAGACTTTTGACAGCTGTAAATAGAACCCATGTCTGGCATAAAAGTCGCTTTGGTTAAGTTTCCTAAACACAAATGTCTAATACTTATCTGACCATGGCTGCCTAAAATAAAGGATGGATCCTTCTTTTAAATCCTGTTCATCAACACTTCAATTTCTCAGATATCCTGAGGGATATTTAATAACACTCTGCACTGTATTTAAGTGACTGAATTAAGTATGGCTTGTTTACTAACATTCACTCCAGTGACATGAAGTAAACCTCCCCATGAATGGAATCTGCATTCATTTCCCCACCGATGTTAAAATGTTCCATCTTCACTTTCATATCATCAGTAGGATATTGCTAGTTAAGCTAAAACTGTCTAGGACGTGTTTTCCTGAGTGCACTTAAGATAACTCAGACCACAATGTGTTGCATCTGTAAGGAAACCTTGAAGTTCAAATTCTGAAGCTAATGAAACTGAAAACATTTATTAAAATGAATTAAGATCACTGTGCATTAAATTTTCCTAGAAAAATATGGTTGTCTGCATAATATTGTTAAAGTCTTGAAAAAAATAATCTGAATAATAGAAGATTGTTCTAGAATATTGCACACACTACCCTCCTCTGTAACCCAGGATTTGACAGTATAATTAATGGAAGATATATGCATGCAGAATTTGGCCAGTTTAAGAGATATTCAATCTCTTGGCAGGTAGACAAGCAATTTAAAAAAACAAAAAGAAAAAATAAAAAGAAACTCCAAAAAAACAAAAAAAATAACATCTAAAGTCTACATACTGTGAAAAGAATTAAGGTTAGACTGAAAGAGCAAAGCAAAGAATTATGATCTACCAAAAAAAAAAATCTAAATTATTATTATTGTGAAGATAAAGATGTAGAATTTAATAGAAAAATTAGGGTGGATTATAGAGACAGGTGCTGGACCAGACCTTCAGAGGTCAATTCCAACCTCAACCTTTCTCTGATTCAGAGCCAGCCTTCTTTCTGAAATGAGTTGAACGATTCATTTTCTCACAGGAAAAACCTTTCATGTTTATGAAGTCACACAATGCACAGCAGCATTATGTTATTAATTTGTACTTGATGAAGAGACTAAGCAGAAGTCTCTACAACACCCTCTATTGACTGCAAGGGACTGATGCTTCTGCTGGCATTTAACCAAGATGTGTTTTCTCAACATATCCATGGTTGGACTCAAAACAGAAAATCTGCAGGCTGCAAATCCTTGTAACGCACATGAGAAATTCATATTTGTTCCTGCTCTTTCTGCCATAAAGCTATAAAATTCTCAGCTTGATTTCATCATTTTTCAACATTCAATCTATATTTTTTTCCAGCAACAAGGAGTCTGTTTTTCTCCATGTTAATTCTTAAATAAGCTCTAGTGATCTGTGTTCCACAATTCACAAGAGAAACTATTTATTTAAAAGTATGGCAAAGCTTGCCTAATATTTGCCTATTTCATTGTCACAAAAGAAGTGCCTGTGGTGACAGTGGTATGGGAATAAAAGTAAAGGAAAAAGGATATTTGTTTTCATTTCTTACATTAACTACAATTAAATAAAGGAATTTTTGAGGAAATCAATTCATAACATTAAAATGAAACAATTTTAAATATCTTTTCTGCCTGAATTATGGGATATATTGATGCATTTATAGCAAGTCAGCTGTATATTTATTTTCCACAAGTGAAGCACTTAATAATGGATATCTAATTCAAAATATTTGAATGCCATGATATTAGTAGTCCTTGTGTTTGTAAAACAGATTTTCCTTGTCTCAGGCATTCTTACTGGAAACATTACATATATGATAGAGATGTGGTTTTACCGAAGGAGAGGATTTCAGAATGTGAAAACTATGAAGAATTACGACCAGGTTAACAAGAACATAAAATTTTATTAAATGTTCTGTGAAATTGCCTGGATACCTACTCATACACAGAAAAGTCATCAATTTTTTTCTCCGAGGAGGGGGCTGCCTTGTTTTTATCCTGTAGCCGAGCTATGCGTGCAAGCACTCAGCTGAAGCAGCCAATGTGAAGTGCACTCACAGCTGCATTTAGCTCCTTGTTCCTGTTCCCGAAGTACAGAAGAGCACAATGCAGCATTCTCATGAAGCTCACCAGACTCGATTACACGTTTGTGCCCCTCTGTTTCCCTGCACTCTGTCAGTCTGTGGTTGTAGGTGAGCACGGCACATTACCAGTTGTGAATGAGCACAGTTTTTTTGTATTTCTACACATTTTAGAGATGCTTGATCTAAGATTATGGGACCAGCAATTGCATTTCAATCTTCTTATTTGAAAAAGATCTATGAATTAAGAATTAATTATTAAGATTAATTAAGAATCTATTAATTAGTGATCAAAATATTTGTCAATCTGAAGCTTAGTTGTCTCATTTGCTTAGCAGATTTTTTTACAAAAATATAAACAGAAATACAGTGAATGAATCTTTTTAACAGTCTGAAAGTACAGAATTGATATTTTATTGGGTTAGAATTTTATAGTTCATATTATCATATAGTTTAAAAATGTGGGATTTTTGAAAAACATTGATTTTCGGACAATAATTTTAAGTGCTTACCAATGACTTCTATAATGCCATTATCTTATATTAATGAAACTTCAGTCATTTAAGAAAATGTGTAGATGGAATTCTACTAAAAATACAAGATAAGCTGCTAGACACAAATTTAGTCTAGAAATCCCAAAGCTTCAGCACTGTCCCTTGTATCACTTGTTGTGGTGCTAGAGGTAAGTCAGAAAGACCTTCAAAGAAGAGTTAACAACCTTGAATGAGATCTGTGACTGAATGCACATCTGTGTCTTTGTACACCTACCTGGGGCTACCTAAAATTGTGTCCACCTACGTAAACACAGAGTCATGCAGCGGTTGTTAATGGAATTTGGGTTATTGCCCTGCCACATTTTAAAATAAAACTGAACAGACTTACAAGTGCCTCCGCAGCTGGAACGGTTCTGTCCATGTTCCAAGCTGCTGGAACACAAGCCAGCTCTGACTCCGACACCAAACCTAGCAATATGCAACCTCTTCAGAGGTAAAGCTTCTTAAACTGAGTAGATGACACATGAGCTGAAGACTTTTGGTTCATAGCTAATCGTATTCATAGAATCATAGAATCATTAAGGTTGGAAAAGACCTCCAAGATCATCAGGTCCAATATTTGACTAAACTCTGCCATGCCAACTAAGGCATAACACTAACTGCCATTTCCAGTCAATTCTTGAACATTTCCAGGGATGGTGACTCCACCACTCCTATGCTTAACCACAATTTCATTGGAAACATTCTTGATATCGGACCTGAACCTCTCCCAGCTCAGCTTGAGGTTGTGTCCTCTGGACCTGTCACTTGTTCCCTGGTAGAAGAGACCAAGGTCCATCTTGCTACAATCTCATTTCATGCAGTTGTGGAGAGTGATAAGGTCTCCCCTGCACCTCCTTTTCTCCAGGCAGAAAAGCCCAACTCCCTCAGCTGCTCCCCGTAGGACTTGTGCTCCAGACCCTTCCCCAGCTCTGTTGCCCTTCTCTGAACACACTCCAGCCCCTCAATGTCCTTACTGTAGAGAGGGGCCCAGAACTGGATACAGGATTTGGGATGTGGCCTCTCCATTGTCAAGCCCAGGAGGACAATCATTGACCTGGTCCTGTGCTACAGCCCAGGATGCCATTGAGCTTCTTGGTCACCTGGGTGCACACCTGGTCATGTTCAGCTGCTGCCAACCAGCACCACCAGGCCTTTCTCTGCTGGGCCAATTCCTATCCGCTCTTCCCCAACCCTGAGGAACTCTTCATTCAGCCAATTTGGAGCATTCCCAAAGCAAGCTCACATAGAATATGAGTAGATTCTTAAGGTTGGCAGAGACCCCACTACCTAAGGAAGAAAAAAATCACCAGAACACCAGTAGCAGAGGGAGTCATGCAAGACTTTTTGCTTTGCAGGGTGCCATTTCTTTTTCATTAATTATGTCTTAAAAGCAATGTGAAGCCTGAAACATGAAAATAAATGGCTCCAGAATAAAAATATTCAATGTGTTAAAATCAAGCAAGGAGACAATATAATGCAGAGTGAAGCAAAGCAGCAAACCAAAGGGCTGGAGAACAGAGACAGAAGCTTACGACTTACTAACAGAGAACTCAAAAAGCCAAAAAACAAATTAAACCAACTACAACATTCTGAGAGAGCTGTCCTGTCCCTCTTCCTCTCTCCCCCAGCAATATACATTCAGTTCTGACTCTACATGGCTGTATTACAGTTTCATGATAGTAGGAGACTTGTTCTATTTAGTGGTCTGTTGAGATCCATAAAGAAATGGTGCATGTTTAAAACATCTAAAGGAAGCTGTCTAGAGATCAGATAGTTTATACCTCATCTTAGCAAAGTATACAAAACCAGAGTTGTTAAGATGGCTGCCAAACGTGGAACCAAAGTATAGCTTGGTCTTTTCCATACCTGAGGGTAGCTGTCAGTCCTTGGAAGAACAGATATATCATAGGTGGCAGCAAAGTGGCTCTTAGCTTGCTGGATCTGACCATAACGTTCTCTTTTTCTCCATTTTGCTCTTCGATTCTGGAACCAAACCTACAGTATACAAGGAATGAGTTATCAGGGTAAACAAAATTATATACTGTCCAAAGGATTTTAGGAAAATAAGAGATTTTGGGCATTGACTTTGAAAATTTCTGTTCATCTACATAACAGAAGTTTTCCATCTAAAAATTAACTTTTTACTGTTTCAATCTTGTAAAATTCACATCTGTTTAATTATTGCTGGCTATTTTAAATGTACTTATTTTTTCATTTATGTTATCTCAAAAAAAAAAAAACCCAAGCTACCAAAAATTAACCTGAGAAAGATCAGCCTGAAAGAAACATTCAGTTAAATTCCCATGTCCACTGACTTACTATGACTACCCACAATCTGCCTCCCAGAGGTGTCCATAATCTTTATCAAGTGCAGTAATAAAAAGGCAGGAAACACTGGCACAAGGACAGTAGTCTTCACAGGAGGAAAGATAGGAAAGATTCCCATAAGAAAGGTCAAAAGGCTAGGAAGATAATAAAAAATCACCATGCCACAGACAGTTTGCGAACTATTAGGATTTTTTTTTTTTTTTCACATTGGTGTTAAGTGATATCTGCTTCTTATAATGAAAGACAAAGGAATTGCACTTTTGGCTATGGAATAATCATGATTTTTATGCTTAAATTTCTTTATATTCCTTGGCCTGTCCTGTAATATTTTGAGTGTCAAGTATTATATCAAAAACCCATTATATGACCATTTCTTTCTGTTATTGATAACTGTCATTGTCCCACAGTCCTAGTAATTCAATTTTGTCTTTCAAACAGTTTAGTTTAGATTGGTTAGGAATTATCCTGATGAATAAAGGGAATTGCTAAGAAAAGTAACACTGTATAAGAGTAATATCCAACTGGTCATTATCATTCTGGTGTAAGGAAGCTCACTGAGACTTTTTTAAGAAGTCACACTTCTAACTGAACCTTTATTTTTTTTTTTTAAGGAAACAGCAGCATTGTTTAGTCATCCTGATAAATTGATCATAAATTTTGATATATACATTCATGAATGGAGTTTTTTTATAGATACTTCCTCTATTTTGAGGGATATTTTCTGATTCCATATTGTGGGATATTTAAAATAACACTGTTTGGCTTATAATTCCATTCTTGCATTGATCTTTGGAGAACTTAGGGCATGATTTTGCTCATTTTGATTCCCAAGGACTTGTGGTAGGTGTAGTATGTGCAATCTATTAAAAGATTCAGCAATTAAAGCAAGGTTCATGCATATAACTCCTGAGTATATATTGTTAGGAACCTTAGTGGTAAATTTGTGTTATTTATGATGTCTGAGGTTCAGCAGAAAGAAAAGGGAAGGCAAAAAAAAAATCTCCTGTCTCCACAGGAGGCACCAAGGACATGATAAGGAAATTTAGTCATGAAGTCCTTTCCTTGAAAAAAGACCTTGACAATCTTCTTAAAATGAGTACCAATTACTGGACTGACATGCAGCAGGAAAGAGAACAACTTAGATAAATTAGGTTCAGGTTGGCTCTCTCTGCATGTGTGCAGGACAAATATTAAATTGGATGTTGATGAAATGGTGGTGAAGGGAACTGTGGGTAAGGTATCCAGCTGATCATTCTGCTACACTAAATCAAACAATTTGCTTGAATTCATAGAAGTAAATAAGAAAAAGCACATATTGTTTTCCTTTGACAATCCCCCAAAATGTTTCTGTTTACACCACTTTACTAGAAACTTACTCTTGGCAGAGATAAAGTAACCATTTGCCTCCACAAAACAATGTGGAAATCTGCTGCTTGTTATCCTTGAATTGCCAGATGCTTGCCTTTAATGACGTAAGGCCTTGCAAATTGCTTAATCTTGTGATGGAATACTCTTGCTACTCTGGATAGAAATGATCAACATGTCGTTTCATATTTAGCATATGAAAAATGCAAAGATCATTTATCTTTTAAGAAAGGCAAAAACATGTTTAAATAAAATAGAAATAAATAGTCTGTGGAAGTCTGATATGGACATATATTTTTTATTTAATGTCTTTTTTTAATACTCTTTATCATGTGAAACCTCTAAATCTTAGGAAAAAATGTGATAAAAAGACAGATGATACACTTTAGTTCAATTTGCTCCTCCCTATTCTCACTATTAATTTGTTCTGAAGTAGTTCTCCATATTCCAGAATTATGCATTTTCTAGAACAGTGTTTCAGCATTATGCTATCTTCTTTTTTTTAAGTCAAGACTAAATCCCAATAAATGGAAGTCATACTTGGAAAGCTGTACCAAATTCAGGGGAGGGATTGAGCAGAGCTTAAAGAGTTAAAAGCACTGAAATAAAGTCCATCAGCATTGCTGATATCACATCAATGTAACTAAACACACAATTTTGGACTCTATCTTCTGATGACAATGGCAAATGTGATGCCTGCTGGAATAGACATGAAAAGGACACTTCTTTATAAAATTAATTAGCTGACTTTCTTTCTGAAAGTGTTTCTGATTTAATTTCAGCTTGTATGCATATGCACTGACGTCTATTTCTCTATATGCATGTGTGAGTATGTGTTTAATTACAAGTTGTGAAGTTGTTATCATATTCTAGTCACTAAATTAAAAAAATTAATCCCAGTCTGTAAGAATCAACAGGACTGTTATTCTCTAAATTGAAATAATGATTATTACCAGAACAGGGAAGATATCTAAAATGAAGACGAACTTGCAAAATGTGGCTCACGCCCTTTTCTAACACAAAACCTCTAAACAAGGGAAACGCTGCATTTCCTGGATATTTAGCTTCTTTTCTCACTGTTGCACATCAAAAGCCATAAATATTATTGAGATTACTATACGAGCACATACTGAATGAATCACATTTGTATGCAGTTACAATACTCAAATAATGTACTAAAAGGTCACCAGTATATTTTGTTCGAAAACTAGAATAACATTATTCATCAGTTATGAAAGTTGAAAAAGCAGATTTTCAATCAATTTTGTTATTTCTAAGATCATTCCATAGAGAAAAGATGAAAGGATTATGACCTTGTTTTATACAGGCACAAAATACACACACACACACATTTATGTAAGTAGGTATAGAGATATAAATAATATTTATACACATTTATGTACATGTAGTTTCACTGCACACTCCTTGGATAGAAACAAGGAATTTGGTTACTTTTTAGACTTTAATTTTCATTCCATAACACACGGAGAATCCTCTGTATCTAAATTCTGCATTGTCATCAGTCTGAACTACATGCAACAAGCCTTTCTATAGTGGTATCTTTACACATAACAATTTATGTTTTCACTGCCTGGAATTCTACAAGAGATCAAGACAGCTTTACTATTGATGTTGTTTTCTCATCCTTTAAGCAAGTGCTCAGAACTGCAACGCAAGCTATTTAAAAAAATAACAAGTTATTTTAGCACTACAGCATAAGAGCTCATGTCCATAAAGAAATGAAGCAAAACGAGCTGTTTATTTTAACTTTACAGGCATTTGTACAATCCCCAAGAGTGCAATTTATTCATTCCTACAATGCACAGTTTTGTCATAGAAATGCTGAAATCTGGTTCCTACCTGGACTCTGGCCTCAGTGAGCTCTGTTCTCAGAGCTAGCTGTTCTCTTACATAGACATCAGGGTAGTGAGTTTTCTGGAATACTTTCTCCAGTTCCTCCAGCTGCAAACTGGTGAAAGTTGTTCTGTGTCTCCTCTTCTTACTGCTGGAGACGTTGCTGTCACACTTATCGCCAAGTTCATCCAGATCCCCCTTCTCCTGCAGCCCTTTCACTGGAGACATCCTGAGATTGTTGCAATTGTCCATGGGCCTGCTCAGCTCTGTGTGAAGAGGTTGTCCTTCCACTTTAGTAATCCCGTAGTTCACTGTATACAAGGTGGGTTAACATCTGGTTAATAAATGATCAAGGAGGAAGGAGAGGTGTTTAGAATCAGGAGTTCATATAAAACAGTTTCACAAGGAACAAGATTCCATCGTGGCGATGTTATTTCTGCATGAGATCATTGAAGAGGAATTTGTAATATTAACTACAGATAGACTAAAAGTGCTAAATTACATGGAATTTTTACTGAGAATTATATCTGAAAATATCATCTGAAAACTTACAGATTAAGGAGATTGTGCAAGAGACTTGGATATTTTCACTTTGCCGCTACTGCTGCTAAAGCAGTTAACAATCCATGAAATCGGCATCAGCTAGAGTTGTACAGATAAGGAATCTTAGCCCAAAACAGATTTTCACAGAAGAGGCACAAAGCTATTGACAAATGTGCTTTTAAACTCGGAAACAAATGTAAAAACCTCCATTTATATGAAAATACAAACTAACAGTGAAATGAAATTAATAGCTGTAAACTGACAAACTGAGAAGCAAATGAAGCCAAAAATTAAATTCACTTTTAAAATTCAGTAAATTCCATATACCTTCTTTTGGATTTGTAAAGTGGAATTGTTTCCAATGAGGTTTGTTACAGTTACAAAATACAGGACATTTCTGCAAAATGTTAACTTATTAAAAGAGATTGTTTCATACATTTTGTAGAAGGATTTAAGGAACTATTTGTCTTTGGGTAAAACTTGACTGGAAGAGATAAGAAATATTCCACAGTACCTTCTTAAAAACAAATGAAAACGTTTCCTACTTTTCAATATTTTTACTTATTGCACATCACTGGAAAAATAATGAGATAGGTTAAAGAATTTTTAAAAAATTCTTTTCTAAGGAAAGGGTGAAAAAAAGATGGTAAAAAATATTAAAGCTCTATAGAAATTAAAACATACAAACATGCTATGTAACATAATAAGCTTACTTTGAGATTTTCTCACATTCTCAGTAATTTCTTTTCTTTCAATTTGAGCTAATTGTAATGAAACACAATTTTTAGATCCTTACCATCAACACATGCATAGATAGGAAATGCCCCAAAACCCTCGAGGCACATAATATTTAGCTAATTAAGAAAAATTCCAATGCATAAATCAATTTTCTACAGGTTTTTCTTTTTCAAATTGCACTTGAAGAAATCTATCTATGTATCTTAATTTTTTTTCCATACAAATAAAAAAACTTTCCCAAAATATATATATACTTCAATGACTATGTGAAGTCAAAAAGCATATAATATTGTTAGTCTAATTGCAGCTGATCTTGAACATGTTTTCCAATTTTTCTAGGAAATTATTTTTAAAAAAATTTTCTATAGCGATTTTCATCATGCTGGAATAACGAGGAAGATTTAAAATATTTTTTAAATTAAATATTCCACATTCTCTTTGCTTAGAAGATAGACTACTTTGATACTTCATAAAATATTTAACACTATTCTTTGGATGACCGACGTGATTTTCGGAAGAATCACCTTTAGGGATCATTTGGTAACCCGGCAGAGAGCCCCGCTGTATTTGAAGGAAGCGAACATGACCAAGCGACCTTCGGTTCCCTGCCCGGATCGGCACCGGAGCGCCGGCCGTGTCCGGGTCCCCCGGCACCGGCGATGCCTTTTCCCGGGAGTTTGCGGAGCGGGAACGCCGCGGCTCGCAGCGGGGGCGGCGGCGGCCGGGGAGAGCCCGGAGGGCGACCAGGGGCCAGTCAAAGGTGCCGGGGCTGGCCTGGGTGTGCGGGAGGAACCGGGGGGCGGCCGTGTCCTGCAGCACCCCCGGGACCCGTCGGTCCCCCGGGCGGTCTGCCCCATGGACGGGCGGGCTGCGCTGGCGCGCCTGGAGCCGTGTTCTCCGCCAGCCGGGGGACCCGGGCCGGGGCCGCTGGGGAAAGCAGTAGTTGAAAGCCTGCACTGAAAGGAAAAGAGCTCTTCAAAGCAGGCGTTTGCCTTCTCCCGGATTTTTTTTTTTTTAAGAATAGGATCATAACAGTAGAATTGTTACTGTTATTGTTATTTTACTACGACCTGACAGCCCCTCACATGCCCAAAGGCTGCACAGCTGTCTTTGGTCTCCCTGGGCGGGAGAATCCCTGCCCTCCCCCGTGTATCTCCAGGAGGGAGAATAACCCTGGGATGACGACTCACCGTTGTTGTCCTGGCAGGGTGATGTCCTGTCCAGCCTCACATGATGCTCAGCTCTTTGCAGAGGGTTGAAGGCCTGCACGCATTTGCTGCCTGACGTTTTGCTATAAAAGGACTCATTGTCCAAAGTTTCCATAACGTGCTCCAAACTGCCTCCTGCTCCCATATAAAAGTCACTGTTCTTGCTCGGCTGGCTCTTCAGGGCAAACTTCTCGCTTAGAAAATCCATAATCATCTAAGGCTGCTTGAGAGCCTCTTCCCTAGACAGAGGCTGGACTGTGAGCAAGGGAGGGAGAGTGAGTGGATGGGAGGAAAGGAAGGAGGGAGTAAGAGGCGTTCAGTGCTTAGGGAGCTGTTTTGCCTCCGAGCCTTTGATTTGTCTTGTCTTGAAAGGGGAACCCGAAGTTGCTCTTATATCTTGAAGCTCAGCAGGACTTCTTGTGCAACCTCCCATTTCTAATGAATATGAAAATAAGCAAGCAGCCTAACTCCACCCCAGGTCTCCCAAGACCTAATCCCGACACAGGAGGGAGTTCCAGGCCCGTTTTCGACAGACAGATCTATTTCAGACAGACACACACAAGCATTCGGGGAGGGTGAGGGGAGAAGGGGAGAGAAAGGAGGGAGGACAAACGAAAAAGACATTTCCCCTCTGCAACCTATTCTCATTTCTCCAGGGATACTGGAAAGAGTAATCCCTCGCTTCCCTCCCTCTCCCCCCAGCTCCCTGAAAGGCTCAGAGAGAGGTAATTTCAGGGGCACATACCCTCAAGTAAAGGATCTTCTTTAATAGCTTTGACTGATACGTCGGTAGCTGCAGTCCTGTTCTCTGAAGCTGTAAAATTAAGAACCGGTGTTCCTTCTCTATTAAACAGCTCAGAAGTTTTGTCCTAGAGTTAAACAGAGAAAGAAATATTCTAGGCAGTTGTTTGTGTAGAGGGTATGGAAAACAGAGAAACTTAAAACTAGAAGTCTCTTACATCAGAAACTGGCCCTAAAAGAGAATTTGTTTGCTATGAAACAGATATCGACTAGTCTGCCTCTGTACGTGTGTTTGGGGTTGAATGTGTGTGTGTGTCTGTACAAAGTGGTTAAAACGGACCTTTATTTTAAATCTCCAGAAATATTACCATTAAAAAACAATAGTGTTTCTAAATGAAAGTTGTTTTGTTTTGGGGGTTTTTTTTGGTTTTTTTTTTGTTTTGTTTTTTTTAAGATTTAGGTAATAAAGATAAATAAGCCATATATGCATGCATTCCTATGGATATTGGGAAAGCGGGTGGTTTTCACCCAAAGTGTAAGCTTTGAAGTGTTGAATTCCTTGGACCTTTCTCACATTGATAAGATTAAAACACAGGAGAGAGAAGTAGTGGATTATTTCGAAAAGTCACGAAAAAATCTTCCGTGCCTCCTCGTGAAAGGAAGGTGAAGGTGAAGTAAAGCAAACTAGAGATTGTAATCATTTCAGATGAGGATTTTTGCATCGTGGCCCTGTGCTTGTCTTTTCTACTAAGGCTATTTTAGGGCCCAATTCGGTGGGCCCTTCCCCCCCTGGGGTGGGGACAAGAAGCGAAGCTTTGATGAGTGGCTGAAGTACCAGTGCAACACTGGCCAGCCGGGGCTGTGGAGCGGCTTAGAGACCTTTCCTGTGAACCCAGTCAAAGGTGAAGGGAAGGCCAGTTCGGGTACAGAATATTTCCCGGCAAGCAGCTTCCCTTCCTTCTGCAGCTGGTCGTTATTTTGATATTTTCCCGGAGAAAGGGGTAAAGGGTTGTTTTTTTCAGCTACCACTGTCGAGTGGCTGTGGGCACCATCCGCCACACGCACAATCTGCCCTTCCCTGTCGTCTGTCAGGACCGGGCTGCTCTCCCCGCATCTCCGTCCCGATTCCCAGCGTTACCTGCCACCATCACCGAGCTGGGGCTGCGGCAGGCGCGGAGCCCCGTCGTGACAGGGCACAGAGGTGGTGCTCGGGGACTTGGGGTGGGACGGGTTTTTCTGTGGTATGGAGGTGTCGCTTTGGCGGGGAGGGAGAGGTGGAAGTGGTTTCCGCAAACCCCCGGGAGAAGGGGCGCAGAGGACGAGCGGTGCCCGCGGTGAGAGGCCAGGTGCGGCGGAGGCCATCTCGCTGCCTGCCCCGGGAGAGAGGCTGGAGCCTGGTCCAGGGGCTGCTCCAAGGGCAGCTCCCGTCCCCGGATTTCTCATGAAAAACGACACGTTTCCTCCTTGCACCTTCTAGAACAACGCCTGCTCCGGACCCGGGGAAATAGATCCTCTCCCTGCCCCCGCATCTCCGTGTGCTGGCACTTCGGCAGCATGTTTATAACATTTAAAAGCACTAAATGCCTTGGGGAAGGGGGNGAGAGGGAGAGAGAGGGAGAGGAAAAAAATGGAGCTCTGGATGTCTTTTAAATGAAAGACACATGCAAAGTTTTTGCAGCCTGCAATCCACTTTTATCCCAATAAATGTCCCTCTTTAAAGACAACTATTAAGCTCCAGGAAAGCCGAGGACAAGGAGTATCTCCGACGACCGTAAACCTCCCAAGAGCTGCCAGCAGCAGCAGGGCTCTTTTCTAGGGCGGCTGGAGGGAGCGCGGTCGCCTCCGCGGGGATGCGCGTGTCCCGCTGGCGGCGAGGAGCCGCTTCGGCGGCGGCGCTGCTCGCTCCCCACCGAGCTGCTCCGCACCCCGGCAGTCCCTCCACCCCTTCCCTCCCGGGAGGATCGCACCACCCCAGTGGCAGCCGTGGCCCCGTGGAAGCGCCGTCCTCGTCTGAGGACCGAGCTGGGGACGGGCTGCGGCGTCCTCTGTGCTCTTCACCCTTGGTCTTCTAAGAAAACACGACCCTCCTGCAGCATCCTCCCTCCAGAGGGGACTCCTCTCCTTTATCGTCTCGTCCTTGCGAAGCACTCCCCGACGAGATTAGAGCCGACATACATATGTATGAATATACATATTCACAATATCTGAGTATTAAATATAGAGCGCGATACCAACTCTAACCGTGTCTTAAAATCCGTCCTTCCTCAACAGGAAATAATAAATAAATAAATAAATAAATAAATAAATAAATAAATAAATAAATAAATATCAGAATGATTCCACATCACTTTTCAGCTTCAGGAACCAAATTCTACTCTCATTTACCCTTGTGCAACCCAGCTGACTTCAAAGGGAAGGAGAGATGTTACCTAGGGGAAAATTGGCGCCACGTATGCCATTCGTTCTCCTTAAAAGCTTGAAAACAGAAAGCTGACTTCATCGGGATAAAACCATTTGAGAGGGGTTGGACAGATCCCGGGGGAGAAGGCGGCAAAGGGAAAAAAATATCTATGCTGAGGCGATACAGCTTTGAAAAGCATCTTTCTTCAGGGACCTACTCCCTCCGCCAGGCAGCCCCGTTATTAAGAGCTGCATGCAGATGTGCCGCTGTGTTTCCAGAGATGGAGTATCTCCCAAACCTTCTGTGAAAGGGTGTTATGTGTGATGGAGAGACGTTTCGTGACCAGAGGTGGTGTGAAGGAGCTCGCCCCTGCAGTGCACTAGAGCTCCTTGGGGGAAGCCTGTCCACTGGGACGAGCCGGGCGCGCACTCCGCGGGACGCTCCGCGGTACGGCTGGGCTCTCCTGCGGGCACGGCAGGCTGCCTTACCCCCGCCGTCCTGGCATTCCTTCCCTTGAAGTTACAGACCAAGTATAGGAACGAGGATCCCGCATAAATTTCAAACGTCTCGCCGCCGAACAGTGAAAGAATTTGGGAAGAGAAATGTGTGACCGCACTTCGGACCTCCGTTTCTGGGTCCGCAGCCGCGGCTGCCCGTGATGGTAGTTTCCAGCCGAAATAAGGCTACTGCATGTTGAAGTCATCTCCTCACACCCTTGCGCTTGTTTAAATAAAGTGAGAACGACAGCAATATGGACGATGATCTCCCTTTCAAATATCCGGGAATTCCAATCCCCTCCCGTCCCTCCTCCCTATTTCTAATATAGTTTTTTAACTATGGATGGTAGCACAGAAAGAAGATTTTTATTTTTTAATTTTTTTTACACCAACGCTTCTCTTCCCTCCAGAAAACTTAGAGTACGAAATTTATTTAAGGATTGAATGGGAGGAAATTCGTGCAACCTGGGACTCGGATAAACGAATTTTGGGGGCACTATTCAATTCCTTCCACATACTCATGCTCCAGTTGTCTGGGAAAATGGAAGGTGAAGCTATGAAGAAAAGGGCTGGGTGTTCCCGCGGGAGGGCTGGCCCCGCGGCTGAGGGGCGGCTGAGGGATGGTTATAGGGGAAGAAAGGAAGCGTATGTGTTTTCTTGAATGGGATCAAGCACCTCTAGAGCAGCCGGGGGGGGG
>VZTB01011716.1:0-12331 GCA_013397245.1 Thryothorus ludovicianus | reverse complement strand
AAAAAGAGAAAAAAAAAAAAAGAAAAGCCCTATATAAGAAGCAATCAATCAACTAAGAATGTAAGAAAAGGTTACTAACTCCAAACAAATCCATTTAACATTTGAATGAAGACCAGGA
This sequence comes from Thryothorus ludovicianus, assembly GCA_013397245.1. Classification (NCBI taxonomy): domain Eukaryota; kingdom Metazoa; phylum Chordata; class Aves; order Passeriformes; family Certhiidae; genus Thryothorus; species Thryothorus ludovicianus. The sequence goes on along the minus strand of VZTB01011716.1, from coordinate 12,213 downwards.
CAGGAACAAATGCTAGTCCTTAGCAGCTAGTTAGGTACTAACCTGTTGTGTCAGCCTCTGTCACCAAAGTAACGGAGGAAGTGCTCATAAAGGACAATCCACTTGCCTAAATGACCTGTAAATAACAGTGCAGCTCACAGTGTCATTTATTTCAACTTCCACTCCTTGTAAGGACAGTCACTCTGGGGAAGTAAGACAATATTTCCACTAATCCCTTTGCAAATCCAGTCTCTGTTCATTTGGCATCATGGAACTCCATGAACATCTCTCCAATAGGTATTCTATTGCTAACTAACCTTTAGCACATCTTGGCACCAGAAGGCACTAGAAAGAGCCTTCAGGATGTAACCAAGGGCTTGTGGTCAGCATTTTTCTGTCGATCATCTGCCTTGAAAATCAGGAGAGCTGTTCTCCACAAGATCCAACCCTACTTTCCTTCATGTATACTGTTACTTGCAGGCCAAACCTGTCTCCTTCCCTACACTTTGCGTATTTTTCTGTGAAAAGAGAAAAAAGTGTCCCATTCCTATTTGACCACACCTACATCCGTGACCATACCAATCTCATATCTATATAGATATGTGAATGCATATGCAAAAATATATATGAAAACGTGTATGAATGCATAGATATACATTTCTTACACAGGCTCTAAAAACTGCAGTGACTGACAGACACAAATTCAAACATAACTCTTTCACGGGTGCCATAATAATAAAATTAGTTAATTTGTTTTTCACTTATGACTGTAGAAAGAAATAAAGAAAATACTAAAACCCCAAGTTGCTAGGGATTGGTTTGTTTGTTTGTTTTTTTTCTCCAGCTAATACAGTTAAGCACAAACTGCTTGGAACTCAGATGTAACGTCAGAAAATTCAATCTTTTATAATATAATTAAGAGTTTTATTTCTGCTTTTCTGGGGCCATGTGGTAATAGCTACTTTTCATACGTGTTTTTCAGACATAAGAAAAGCATATTAAGATTACACAGTATCCTAGAATATTAGTCTGGCTTCCATGACTGTTAATAGAATTTCGGCATGTATCAAGGAAAGACTGTGCCTTCATAAACATACATTGCCGTTATCATGGGAATCCAAAATTAAAATCAAAGAGATATTAAACCAATATATTTCTTATAGTGCTTTTAATAATTGTAATGGAAGACCAAAAGACAGTTTTACAGCCATGTTTGAGGCTAGATTTTGATGCCACCTCTGGCAAGTTTTTTAAAAATGCAAACACTATGTACAGTGGCCTTTAGTTCGAATAATAGGATTATTAATAATTAAAGATAAAGATCTATTAAGTCAAAACGTTACACTAACTCACCCTGCACCAAAGTAATGTCTATGCTATACATTGGCTATTTACATATCGGTTAAAATACGAAATGCCTTTGAGCAATTATCTTTTGAGTCACCGTAGGTACCGTGTCTGAAGTAGGTAAATCTGTCCTTTATTCAGCGAGAAACATTTCCTCACAGACTTTTGTCATTCAGGTGTGGGTGATCTGACATTAGCAGCACCTCGTTAACATGTACACTGNGTAACATGTTCTCTGTGTTTTTTTTTTTTTTTTTTTTTTTTCTTTTTTCTCTGCTCTGTTGCTGCAGGTGTTTTTCCTGGTGCACCGGTTGAAACAACAGAGCGTTTAGAGAACTACTGAGCACACCTCCAGGTAAGTTGCACAGGAAAAGACAGCCCAGGGATCTGCTCAGGAGAGCTCGTAGAAAGCTTTTCAATCTGCATTGGCGAATAACACCCATCAACGATGTAACACATAAATGTACCTTGTTGTTTTCCTCTTTGTTTCAAATGAACGAATGCTTTTCTACATTCCCGAGTCTCATACATACAAGGAAGATTTTTTAAAAGAGTTCATTCGTACGAAGTCACTCCTCCTTCATGTTAAAGGCTCTTCAAGGAAGAGAAAAAAGAGTCGAGAAAATGATGCTAGCGAGGCTGGAAGAAGTCTGAAGCACCACAAAGGCAAGAGTGCATTCAGGGTGCAGTTTCAGGGTCCTGTGATGTAAGTTTTGCTGGACTGCCACTGACTCACAGCCACTCCAACATCAGAACAGACTGACAAAGAAACTTACTTTTAAGAATATGTTCTTGTTCTAAATTACTGCATCAGGGGGTAGGTGCAGAGGGGACAGAGAAGTGGGAAAAGAAAAAAAACAGAATGAAAAAGAGAGAACTAAAATAAAATCCCCAAAACACACAAAACACCCACAAAACTGTTTGCAGACTAGGGCTTGAAAAATTCATGTCATAAATATCCACCTCGTGTATCATCTGTGCTACCTCTGACTTTACATACTCTTAAGATGTGACTGAACACCAAGGCATGTTGGTTGCTTCACTTTATCTCTGAATGCAATAAAGGTCTTTCTGCTAGTTTGAACAGAAGTTGCACCTTGCACGTTTTTCTGTATTTGGTCAGAGATACTGTACTTTGAACACTGCAATGCTGAAAAAAAAATGGATACAATAAACCTCATCTTATTACATGATGCAATGTTATGTAATGAAAACAATATAATGTTTTGGTATACTTTGTACCTTAATTTATGTTGGGTATATTACTTAACTTATGCACACTTAAACATATGATGAACCTAAAAGGCTTGTCTGCGAATATTGTCACTTTAATTTATAACTTAGTAAACTGTATATTAAAAAGTTACCATTTATCTTTGCAAAATAAAAGGCCTCAAAAAATGTTGTCAAACCATTTTATTTAGGCTGGGAGGTATTTCTCATTCAGAAAACAAAGAGATTAGATATGATAAATTTTATACAGCAGATATTTTTTTGATATTGATATAGATACAGATATAGATGATACAGATATAGACAGAAGCATAAAATCTGAAATATCCCTTTTTTACAGCTTTGGTGATGTGCAGTATATTATGAATACTCTAGACAAATAGAGGGGACAATATGTAAGAAGAGTTAAGCTAAGAACCTCTTAATTTTGTATTTTGATTTTCAATTAATACTTTTAACAGTGGCTACATACGCTGCCAGGTGTAGTGGTAATAACTTGGAAATGACCAATTTTTTCCTACAAAACTTATAATCTTGATATTAAAAGCAAAATCACAGAAGCTCCAGTATTTGTTGGTGACATTTAAAAGTCATTATATTGCAGATCCTGAAATCAAGCTGAACTCTAACTTCATAAATTTGGAAACTAACTCAGTAGGATAAACATGTGCTGACATTTTATACCCTGTTGACAACCAGAACATTTCTATTGTTCTATGGTCAGGTTAAGCAACCTCACCATAATTCCCCAGAAAGACGAAGAAATCTTTTCTGAAATAGGATGCATTGACATTTCAAAGGCAAAGTGATAATAAAAACAGGACAGTGGTTCAAACAAGCAAAATTATTTACTGCAGGTTTTCCATGAGATCAGCCATCTTTTTATCTGAAAATGAATGCAAGTATTCACAAAAATGGAGATAAATGCTTTTAACCCACAGTTAGATATGTATGTTAGCACAAAGAACACTTTACAAAATAACATCACATGTTAATTTAAGTACATTTTAAAAATAGCCACAATGCAAGAATTTATGTTCTTTATTGACTGAAGTTTGAAGCCCTGTCACCCTTTCCACCTCTTTCTCCATCCACAGGAGGTTGCAGCTTACAAAAAGAAACAAGGAAATACCAAGGACAGCCTTTTTTTAGATTCAATTAGCAACTCAAAGTGGAAAACATTAAAATAATGTTAGGTTTGGAAATTAAGAAACATTTTCTGTCCTGTATGCTAATGGACAAAGCATTGACTAGAAGTAATGAGTTAGATACCCATGAACAGTTGAAACAGTATTTCTTTTTCTCTATATTTCCTTGCACCCCAAAACGTTTACACATGGGTCTGAAGGAGCCAAACTATGTGAAAAAATCAAGTTGGGTTAATAGTGACATATAGATCTAACTTTACATTATCCCAGTACAAAATGAGTATTTTTGTTTTTCTTTTTTTTAATCCTCTAGGATTTAGAAGTATTTGAAAGTACGAAACCGTAATAGGTTGCTTTATTGTATTATGACAATAATTTATGATGAAAGATCTAGAGGACTACTCATATTCTGAATAAAAGAAGAGTGCATACTCATCATTTGTATACTGGTTCAGTAAAATCTTCTAATCAGATTTCTCTAAGAATGGCATTGCCGGCTGGTATAGCTCACAACACAGTTTGCAAGCATGTATTTTATTTTGTGAGAAAAGGAGAATTCAGTGTTTCAATATGTGACATACATCACATGAACATGAACCCTTATTACATTTGGACTTCTCATCCAGTTCTTATAAGCAAGCCTAAACTTAGTCACTGTACAACAAAATTTGTAGAGTTAATCAGTTCTGCGTTCTATACCACATGAACATATAAGCAATTGAAAACACAAACTATGATAACTTACTGACAGGTATAAAATACTTTGACCAAAAAATCCCACAAAATCCAAACCACTGTAACCACATATAATAAAATAAGTCAAAACTAGTTAACTGAAACTAGTTTATTGGTAATAAATGAAAATCCAACAATTGATATTCAGAGGCTTAAAAAGAAACAGCTTTCCATATGCTCTCCGTGTTCGATTAAATGAACTAGTTACGTTATCTCCAATATACAGCTAATATTTTTAAGATTTTTGTCTTTTTTTGCCTGCTCCCCATCCTCCACTTAGCTGCACTGGATGGTCTCGAAATGATATCCGTTCTCTACGAGATGGAGCCAAACATGATTTTTCTGGAGTAGAAATATTCTTTTCTAAACAATAAAACAGACATGAAATTAAAAACCAACTAACCACAACTCCCTACATTTCACTGTATCATATTCTTTTCAAGATAATAATATTTCTAGGTCTAATTTGACAGCACTCAATTTTTATAGTTATGTATGGTTCACTGTTTAAAAGTAATACAAGTATTTTCACAAGATAGTACTTAAAAAAACTCAACAAACTCCTTATCCAAAAAGATGGTAAAATTACTAAACAATATTATAATATTTTTAGAAGTGCCATTATCAGTCCATTTTGTACTTAAACACTTACAGAGATACTCGTTTCTGACACAGAAACTCATCCTTAAAGTGGACGAAGAACTAGTTCAGAAGATATATCTAATTAACAAGTGTTCATGGTTTTATTAGACCAACTATAAAAGAAATTTCTTTTGTTCAAAGCTCAGGAATACTTAAACTTAGAACTTGGATGGTGTCAGAAAAATTTAAGAACACATAGGAATATGTGAAACAATCACTTTCATTGTCATGCAGAGAGATGCTTGAAGTAATTTAGACAATAGTTTCTAAAAAACACTTCAGACAATTATTTAAATAAAATAATAAAATTCCCATTGGCATAACCAAAGGTATAATATTTATTTAACATAAATGAACACTTTACACCTGATAATATCTTTCTTTGGCATCTGTAAGAAAGAAAACATCTGTGGAAGACAATCCAAACTTTGCAAGAGAATGATCTAATGTTCACAATACAGCAGTTCATGTCTGTGAGTATATATATATGTCTCATTAACATGTTAGCTTATCAAACACTTATTTTATGAACAACTTTTTGCTACTTACCAAAGGAAAACATTATTACCTACACTGATATTTTAAATTTTTAGTATTTCTCAATAGAAAAATTAAAGTTCTCACAACACATAATGACAAAAGTAGAACATCATTCCGTGACCAATATATAAAACATAGCTATAAATTTCAAAGAGTAAGAGTTTCTTTGTTTTCTCATGGATGCTTTCCTGTAGTCTGCTAGACCTAAATGTCAGGAGGTTTTCCCAGCCTACAGCTCCCTTTCTTAAGAATTCTTAAACTAGTGCAAACATGTCCTACTAAGCAGTTCTCTCTTTTGGCAATCAAGAACTTTCAAGTATTTTTAACATTATCTCCATTCATCTTCTTTTGGCTCTACTGATGAAGTAAGTTGTTTTTTCTTAAAATATATAAATTACTCTAGATGTATCTCCTAAAGATTTAAAATTTACAGCATTCTGAGTTTCCTTGCCTGTAGATTATTTTATTTAACACCTCAAATGGTAGCAGATCACTCTAGTACATAAAGGCTTTTGTTAAAGAGCAAAGAAAATATTTAATCAAGCAGTAAACTTTCCATCAATTTTGCCTGGGAACCATAACATATTCACTCAAGACTGAAACCCTCAAGTTAGTAAATTATGTGGTTAATTAGTGAAACTTCAAAATAAATATAATATGGTAATATTTTTGAATTGCATGCCTTTAATGTAAAGAAATATTTTATGACATTGAAAACATTGTTACACAACAAAAATAACTAAGTTTGGAAACTTTTGTTAAGATAAAAACAAAAAGGCAATAGCTATTGCACATTTAAAGTGGAAAACAAAACTGGGGCTAACATGCTTTGGCTGTGCAGTCATCTTCAACATGGTATCCACAACATAGGTAAACAAGACGTACCAATTTTTTTTCTACATTTTGACAAAAAATACATTTTATTACATTATTTTTAAAACAGAATAAAGGGATTCTAGAAAAAGCCTATCAATAATAAATTTGAAAACTACTCTAGTAGTGATAGAGTCAATACAGGAAGACAGTCAGACAACCTAATCCTAACTGTCTGATCTGGATTATTTCTGGACAAACAACCTCACTTGTTTATGAAGCTATTGTCATGATAAATTTCAGTAATCTGTACATGTAGGGTTTTTGCCTCTCCACTTGTAATTATATACAATTCATTGGAAGGAATACATTGTCCTTACATGAGTATGAAATATGTATTATTATTCCATTAAAAAAATCCCAAAGACCTGCTGTACACAGGTTTAACAAATCAGAGGCTTTCCCAAAGTCCAACAGTCATGAGTCTCTTTTTATAATCTAGTCTTGTTAGACTTCTAACACCCGCTTTAAACTTTATTTTTGTATACAATTTTTAATTTTTTTTTTGTATACAATTGTGACCTAGACAAACTGAATTGAAACACAGACTAACTCTGCATTCTTTCTTTCCACCCTTTCCACAGTTCTCAGCACTATTCAGCCAAAGAAAATAAAGTCATGGTAGAGAATGATCGACTAATTTGGAATGAAATAACTACAGAAGAGTTTGTTGCAAATCACTGTAACTCATTCCCTTTATATCCCATCTTTCCATCTTTGGATGGCCATCCCATCTTTGAAATGGGCATAATCATGTTTGCACTTCTGATAAAGCACTTTTGATATTTACTAAATAGTACTAAGAGAGGGATTTTGTTATCAACACTGTTGTTCCAGTTATCAGTCTAAGTGGAGTGATGAAGGACAGAGCTGGCATGGAGAACCAGCAACCTATTCCCTGAAGAAGAATTCTCAAGGACAGATAAATTACACCAGCATAGTGCAGTTTGCTTACTCCAGATCACAGCTATTTCTCAGATGTTACTCTAGTGGCTATTGCAACTGCTAGTGGCTTAAATATTATTTATGACAGAAAAATTGTGTCCTAAAGCAAAGAAACCTCATTTATAATGAAGGCATTAGTCAAATATGAGAAAGGGTTTTGCCGCAGTTCTTTCTCCTAGAGTTTAATGCAAGAACAAACAGAAAGATTAATGAAAACATAAGAATAGAATCACAGATTAATGAAAGTGGGAAAGGACCTCTAAGATCATGGAGTCCAACCATTAACTCAGCACTGCCAAGTCCACCTCTAAACCATGTCTCTAAGCATCACATCCACATGTTTTCTGAACATTTTCAGGGATGGTGATTCCACCACTTCTCTCTGGTCAGCCTGTTCTAATGCTTGACCATTTCTACAGAGAAAAAAATAAATCCTAATATCTAATTCAATAATGATAATCCAATAATGAATGGAATGCGTTGCAAATATAGGACTTACCTGATTGATCATACATATGCCCACAAATTACTATGCTTACTTTTAGTTCATGTCTTTTGCTATTCCAGTGAAAATCTAGGTATGAGTATTTCACACGTGCTCAAGAGCAGCTTTGCACTTTAGTGTAAACTAAACATCCAGGTAGAATCTCGCTATGCAAAGATTTTATATATGTAAAAAATTGCATATAAACTAAAATCTCAGTGACTTTCTTGTCAATATCTGTGTTTACAACAGATTCTGATTTTCAAACAGGCAATTTTTTTTCTTCAGAAATATTCAATAAAGATACCTCCATTAGGAAATGGTTAGAATTTTGTCAAGATCAAGGGAAAGAGAGAAGACAAGAGAGTCTGATGAGGGATGACAATGGCACTCTGAATTAAAAGACTGAACCTAGAAATGTTTCTTATAAACATAGTCTTGTTAAAAAAAAAAAAAAGCTGCAAAACAGAAAACATACTCAACTTTCCAAAAATCCCCAAAATGTATCAAAATGAATCCTTATTATATTATACTTTTTCTTATATTTATGGATTTGGGATTTTTTTGAGGAACCTTACATATCTCTTTTACAGCATTAATAATGATGTAAACAGTTTTTACGGCATGCTTGGATTTGCAATATCTTCATTTTCCCCTAAGCTGCAATGTGCCCTGCAAATGAATGGTTCACATACTAGCATATGAGTGAATCAAATTACTACCATCATAATTTCTTAATTGGTAAAACAAAGGTGACATTTACAGTCATATTTTGCTATAAAGAGGCAAATATTTTATTAATATGCATACATACACAAATAGGTGTGCATGTGTGTATTTGTGATTTATGAATAATTGTAAGCATAATCACAATGCTTTTATTTCACATTATGTTCCTTAAGTGTATTTGTAGTGGACCTTGCCCAAAGGCAACAACAGAAAGATTCACACTGTTTCAAGATACTATCTTTAGTATCTTTACTAAATAGAATTAGGTTTTATATTAAATGTAAACTAACATGTTTACTAAATGTAAATTAGAACAATTACATTTGGTTTACTATATACAGTATTGATATTTTTGACAACAACTATTATTATTATTACCATTACTTGTACTAGAATTAAATAGAACCTGGCAAGTATATTAAGTAGAATTTAACAGGGTACATGGTTATTCTAATACCCACTGATGTGGGAACAAATCTTAGCCAAGAAAAGCAATTTAGTTTCTCCTATGCTAAAGCAGGCTTTGGAAGACAGACTCTGACACATTTACTGTACATTCATTTACTTGTAACAATTTAATATATGAAGTTCCAGCACAGTCTGAGAGACTTTCAGATATCAGTATATATTAAAAAACTATTTTGAGTATGTGCTGAAAGCTTGTCTTGGGGTAATGTCATATGCTTCTATTTCCAAGCAGTCACTTTTTGGTTGTTTAATCCGTTTTCTGCTATCGATTTGTTCTGGTCTTTTTTTTGTTAAAGACTGGGTCTTTTAACAAATGTCAAGGTTTACATATCCACTGTTTTGATAAGTAATGCAATATGTAAAATGCTTTGAATTAAATTCTTGGTGTCCAAGAAGAAAAGCTTTGTTAAAAAGGTTATGATAGAAATTTTATGATGCATAGTAGACGTCATAGGACATTTATCGATCCACCTAACATTGTGTGTCTGGAGAGATAATTTATTCCAAAGTCCTTACCATATTGTATTACTTAAAAGCAAATACAGCATAAGAAGGCATGGAGAAAAAACCCTCAACATTTTAATGAAAGTGACCAGAACGAATTCTTAGCAGCAAAGCATTTACATCAATTTAAGCTCTGGAAAGAAGGTAGGTTCAGCAGGTCTGTGAGAAAGGTAAATGCCACAATATCAGAAAGATTAACTTTTTAATAATGTTACTTATGACTATCTTGAAGTTGGATTTTTTTTTTTTTAGTTACATTGTTAGCATAGAAATATTAATTGTGCTGCAATACTAAGTTACATTTTTTAGTTTCAAAATTATATTTAAATAGCATTGAAAAGACTGGGGATCAGTTTCTAGAAGTACCACATGATATATTAAGATATATCTTCTTTTTGTATGGACATTTGAAGAAAATATTCTTGTGATTAATATTTTTTTAAGTAAGTGGTGAATTTGGTTTGTAAATCTGCATGATTTCATGTTGGTAGTTCTAGTAGACAGGTGTAGTCTAACAGACATGTTGGTAGACTAGTTCTACAATTTTATAAAAATAATGAACTTAAATTTCCTTCTTTATCAAACATTGATGATCCTCTAACTAGATCTTCTAACTGACAATTACATACTTGAATAATCTGAATTCTAAAATGTGACTCAGTCACATGGAGTTGGAAGAGATAATCATTTACAAGAAAATATTATAAACATTTGTTAATATTCCACACAGCTAATATAAACATAATAAACAGTGCTTTAAATATGTTCCAGTAAAATAAAACTCTTTTCTAACTACAAGAAAAGACTTTCAGCTACACTGCTTATTAATCCTCAATATTTATTTTGTGTTTCAGCTCCTTATCTGCTTCCTCAATTTTAATCATTTAGGATGAAATTGAATGTCTGTCTGAAATTTTCTGAAAGGTTTGTCACTTCTAAGAAAATATGTAAAATATTTATGTTGCCCTTTGCAGAAGAGACCCGAAATCTACCAAATACCAGAGTCTTCCTTTCAGGCTGTCTAAATTTGGACCAAGTATATATGAATTGAAGTTTTTCTATGATCAGAGAAGGAATTCTTGATCTTTTGGGCTATATTTAGTAAAATGACAGTCAGTATGGAAACATGTTTTACTGTGATATTACATGGAGCTACGCAAGGCTATTCTTAAAGATAATGTTGAAGATCATGCTAAGTCAGGGAACTTAAAAGCCTGCCTGTTTCCTGCTGTCTGTGGCAGATGGAGAGTAGCTACAGGAACCATGAAGAGGGTAAGAATCAAAACTCCTAGAGGAAGAAGACTGAGAGAAGAGGCAATGTCCAAGAATGCCCAAAAATCCAAGAGAGAAATAAGACTGATTTAGAGTCAAGGTGAGAGAAACTAAAGCTAACTTGGTAAACAATGCCCTGGAGCAGCTGGCACAAGAGACTAGAATGACTTGACAAACAGACTGACAGAGCAGGGAGAAAAACATGGGGAAGAAGAAAATTGTCAATTGGCAAAGGGTAACTGTATAAGAATAAAGAAGACAGATTATGGGGCACGAGATGGTTCCTAACTCTCAGAATTAACATAATTAAAAGAAGTGAAAATACAGGTAATAATAAGAAGGAACACAAAGAATAAGTACATTAAGACACTGGACTCAAGATCTGCCCAAACAATACACTAAACTACGCCATATTTGGAGGAAGTCTAAACTAGAAGATGATGAATCTGAGGAATACTGTCAGGAATAATCTGGTTACAAAAAGAAACAGAGAATAAGAGCAAAAGAGTAATCAGACCAGGATCTGTAGAACAAAATAGAAGACTTGATGGCACATATGGGAAAGAAGAGTGAGTGGAAAAGGAAGCTTACGCTGCAATAAGTTGGAGCACAGAAACAAGAATTCATAGTAAAAGAAAGGATTACAGAACACAGGTGCAGAAAAAAACAGAAACAAAAAAGAGACAAATTAGAAGTTAAAAAACAAGGAAATAAAGAGTGCCTTGGGAAGGAACATCTTATAGACACATCCTTACCAGCCAGTGCAACAATGTGAAGTAGCCCAACATAAATCACTGGACCTTTCAGTGCAATGACTTGAGAAATACATTTGAATCTACTTAACAAACATACCACAGCAAAGGAAACACAAAACTGTTATTATTTTTTCAAATCATAAGACAGAAATCCTTATCCTTGGTCTAATGGTTCCATGGTTCTAAGTGGATATATAAGTGAACTATAAGACAATTTCTCGAAATTGAATTTTTTTTTTTAAGCTGGTTTCTTTTACCATACTGAAAACTTCCAAACCCCAGTAGAACAGTATGAGGCTGTAAAATTAAGCACTTCAAACTTAGAATATGCCCCTGTGTATCTGTTCTTGAATAATTTTCATAATTGGAAACACAGATGATGAAATTACATGAGATCATGTATCATATTTTCTCCCTAGCCCGTTAAATTCAATGAAAGCAATATCTACATGCCTTTTAAAATCTGCATTTAGGTAATTTTTAATAGGCAACCTCAAAGTGAATTAAGCAGCATCTTGTAAGATGTCATTCTGTAGTCTGTTGTCCTGGGTTGATGCTA
>VZTB01011714.1:0-55498 GCA_013397245.1 Thryothorus ludovicianus | reverse complement strand
GGCGGTCACGTGGCGGGCGCGGTTGCCATGGCGAGCGCGGCGCTGAGGGCGCTGTGCCTGTGCTGGGCCCTGCGCGCCGCCAGCACCAACAGCACCACCAACAACATCAACAACAACATCAACACCAACACCAACATCCTCCTGCTCCTCATGGACGACGTGAGTGCGGCACCGCGGGCACGGCTGCGGCGGGGAGGGGCGGAGGGAGCGGGTGTGAGGGGTCTGGTGCTGCTGGGGAGGCGCTGCGGGAGGGAGCGCTGAGGGGGGATCCCATAAATCCACACAAATGTCACGGGACGGTGCCAGGCTGTTCCTGTGCGGTGACAGGATGATGATGAGCGGTGCCCGTGAACCAAAGCACGAGAAGTTCCACCTCAGCCTGAGGAAAAACTTCAATGGAGGGTGGCAGAGCCCTTCCCAGGGAGCGTGTGGGGTCTCATTCCAAACACACCTGGACGTGCCACCTGCTCCAGGTGTCCCTGCCCTCACACAGCACGGCCTGCTGAAGTGCTGTGGTGGGTCTGGATGATCTCCAGAGCTCCTTTCCTACCCTCGTGATTGTTGGTCACAGGGGTTGGTGGCTTCCTGAAAAACTAAACAAGAAGAAAAGTAACCCTGCTCATTTTGGCTCTCTGAACTGGGAAGAAAAAAATCTGATAATAAGTGATTAAAGAGCAGAAATAATCATAAATTTATTTCTAATTCAAAATATTTTCAATTTTGCACCCTTGGCCACATGGATTAGGAGTTCTATTCATTTCCAATGCCTCCAGGTCACTGCTATCTGCCCAATTTGCTTCTCTCCTAATAATTTCCTGTCACTTTTCAGGTGTGTTTGTGGTGGAAATGTGTTTGTTGCTGTTTGAAGCTACTCAAGGAGCTCATGAGGGTGGGCAAACCCGCCCCAGTTTGCCAGTTTATCCTGCCCCTTGTTTCCATGGTGTTCCCAAATTCCTGAGCAGGAGAATCCCTGCTTTTCCATCCAGCTGAGCCTCTGGCAGGGGCTGCCCAGGGGGGTTTGGAGTCTCCACCCCTGGAGGTGCCCAAGGAAGGACTGGAGGTGGCACTCAGTGCTCTGGCTGGGGACAAGGTGGGGACTGGGCACAGCTTGGTCTTGGAGTATTTCCCAGCCTCAGAGGTTCTGTGATCTCAGTTTTCCATTCAGGAATATTTCCCCCCTCCCAAGCTGAGATCTGTAATTTTCCAGAGGGAAGCTCTCTGGGACAGGGATTCTCCCACTCTGGAAGTGCTGGTACAGCACGAGGCTCCTGTCTGCAGCTTCTGTGAGCTATTAATTTGTTTAATATGTTCATTAAAAATACATCTCCCTGGGTTTTTTCCCCTTGATCCTCTGGGACTCTGGAATTAAAACAACACGAGATTCTTTTTGCCTTCCTTCCTTGATGACAAAGAAAAAAATCAAGAAGTTGGAGGTGAATCCATTGAATCCATTTGAATTCCTCATCACAGTGTCAGGGGGAACCATTGAATTGCTCCTGACCTCAGAAACCATCTCTGCAGCTCTGCCAGGATTTTCTTTTCCAAACTGCTGGATTCCCGAGGATCTGGATGCATCCGTGGCTCACCTTTCACACGCCTGGATCAAAGGAACTTTCCTAATAAACAGAATCCCCAGCAGCTCTGGTGCCTGGTGGCTCATTCAGCTGCTCCCTTCTAGAACCTTCTGCCTGCAGCTTTGCTTTCCCCAGGAATGCTTTTCAGCAGTGAACACAGACACCCTGATGGGAATTCTGTGGTTCTCCTGCTGTGTGACCCCGTGGAATTAGGAGGAAGAGCAGGGTGAAAGCACAGTGCTGCAGATAAGAACAGGGACTTGTGATCCCTCTGGCTTTTTAAAACACTTCCTTGCTTTTCCTGCAGTGCTGCTTTTGAGTTCAGGCCTTTTCCTTGTGTTTCCAGTCCTGCTCAGGGGTAGATCCAGAGGCTGAGGTGAAATGCTGGGCTCCAGTACAGACAGCAGGGCAGGGACTGAAGGCTCAGATTATTATTATTATTACTGCAGCTGCACAGCCCCGAGTAAATCATGTGTAACTTCCTCTTCCTCCTTGCTCTGGGTGTGCCTCAGGCCTCTGAGTAACAGTGAAGGCACTGGGCTTCTTCCAAATACTTTAATACTTGTTAATAAATCATTTAATCCTGGGTGTGCCTGGATTTCCCACCCACCAGGGGAAAGTGTGAGGCTTCCCTGCCCCACAGGGCTGGCAGAAATAATTTTTGTCACATTTGTGAAGGGCTGAGTAAGGAGATGAGCACTGCAAAAATTTACAAACCAGGGGACACAGTGAAAGTGTTATGTGGGCCCAAAAATGTGGTTGTGGGAAGGAGCTTTGACATCTTTTGGTGTGTTCCTTTTACAGATGGGCTGGGGGGATTTGGGAGCTTTTGGGGAGCCTTCCAAGGAAACCCCTAACCTGGACCAGATGGCTGCAGAAGGGATGCTTTTCCTGGATTTTTACACTGCCAGCCCCCTCTGCTCTCCCTGTAAGTAAAGTGCAGTTTGAACCATGTGAGCAGGAGAAACATCTCCCTCTGAGGAGTTTGGGGTGTCTGCCAACCACACCAATGGTTGCCCTCAGGCCAGAGATTGGATTGGCTGCTTTGATCTTGCATTTTGCTCCCTTTTTATTTGTGTTTGGATTGGAATTCAGTTGGTACAAAGCAGTGATGAGTCCAGCTGAAGGATTTTTATACCATTTCAGTCCAGCTGAAGGATTTTTATACCATTTCAGTTCCGTATTCCAACCCCAGTCATTGCATTTTTTTAATCTTTCTCATTTTGGGTTAAACAAAGCAGGATCTGAACTGTTGCTGGACATATTTGGTCTGATTCTGCTGCCTCTGGTGAGACTTTCATGCAAGGAAAGGCAGCAGTTTGTGTCCTGCTTTTGACCCTGGTGTCTTACAAGACTCCTGGGACAGGGACAAGAGATAAAAGGAACGTTTGGGTCTGGGAGAGACAGATATTTTTCTCCTTGTTGTTTTTTTTTCTGAGGTAGTTTTTCTTTTTTTTTTCTTTCCTTTTTTTCCTTCAAACCTGATTAGCTGCCAAGAACTGAAGCAGAAATGAAGAGCAGGGACTTTTTTTGTGAGCTCTCATTTAGGATAGCACTTGCCAGTGTGTTGATGATGTCCTTGCTCAGAAAAGGCATTTAAAATATGCTGAAATCCTTCTAATCCAGTGGTGGCACTGCATATGCTGGAAGTTAAACATCTGTTTAAATATTCCCTGCAGTCAGGACTTGGCTTTTATTGTCAAAGCTGGACAGCTCTTTGTATTTCATGATTTTTGTTCAGTCAAGCTCGAAAGCTTAGCCTTGAGCATCTAATCAGTTTGTGCTAGGATTTCCTCTTAAATACATAATAAATATATATATATATAACTGAGATGGAAGGGTTGCTCCATTGACTGTTCAAAGAATGACTCTTCAGTGTGGCTAATTTAACAAAGGGGCCAAATTTCAGCTGGAATAACCCAAATGATGCATCAGAACTGATTCTCTCCATGGCTTATGGGAGAATGGGAGTGATTTAGTGACAAAAGGACACTGACACACTCCAGTCACTGTGCTGGCCTTATCCTCCTACCATAATCTGAACATTCAGCAGAGAATATAGATATAGATATAAATATAAATATAAATATAAATATAAATATAAATATAAATATAAATATAAATATAAATATAAATATAAATATAAATATAAATANAAATATAAATATAAATATAAATATAAATATAAATATAAATATAAATATAAATATAAATATAAATATAAATATAAATGTCTGTTGTTTGCAGCCAGGGCAGCGCTGCTCACGGGCCGGCTCCCGGTCAGGAATGGCTTTTACACCACAAATGGACATGCCAGGAATGGTAGGAGCCTCATTCCTGCTCTCCCTTCCCCTCCTGAGTTCCCCCTGTGCCTTGCAGGAAGTTTCTCTTTGGATCTTCCCCACCCATGTTCCAGAGTGTCACCAAACCCTGTTAAGTGCTGGTGATAAGTGTGAATTTTATTGCAGAAAATCTCAAATGAGGAGGCTAAACCAGGCTGCTTGTTCCCATTTGTTTCTGCTGGCTGAGAAATGTTTCCTCTGGGCAGGGGAGTTGGGGTCTGGTGAAGGAAAATCAGGTGGGGGTTTATTCAGATTTCTTTTTTCTTTTAGAGCAGTTTTCCATCTCTTGTGCCTGTGGTGCTTCCAGGGCTGTTGATTCCCAGAGCAGAGTCACACCTGAGAGCCTCAGGGGCTGAGAGAGACTCTTCATCTCTTTCAGAATCACAGGATGAATTTGGTTGGAAAAGACCTTTGTTGGATCACCAAGTCCAACCTATAGAATACAGCTCTTGCAGTCTGAGCACCTTTATTGATTATTTGAATTAGGAAAGAGTTGCCTTCATTTTAGAAAACACAAAGCAAATTTACAACATAAAGACCACTCCTAAAGCACCTGATTTTCTGTGACAGTCTCCTTTTCAAGGANTGCCTTCATTTTAGAAAACACAAAGCAAATTTACAACATAAAGACCACTCCTAAAGCACCTGATTTTCTGTGACGTCTCCTTTTCAAGGATGTCACCTCCACTCTGGGCTGGCAGCTCCCTTTATTATCCCTCATGCACAAGTGGGTGGAAATCTCCCTTTGCTCTCCCTGGATCAATTTATTCTCTCCATCCCATGGGAGGATTTCCAAGGAATGGCATTGCTGGGACTCCAAGTGATTTGCTATTTCTGATCCAGTACATGAAGAGTTTGCTGTGATATTTGGAAGAGTCAGGAAGGTGTTTTTGATTTTTTTTCCCCACAGCATACACACCCCAGGATGTAGTAGGAGGAATCCCAGATTCTGAGTTACTGCTTCCAGAGCTGCTGAAGAAAGCTGGTTACACCAACAAGATCATTGGCAAATGGTAAATTTATTTGGAGATCTCTTGCTTTGAGATTTCACTCTGTGTGTATTGGGAACGAGCAGCATTAAAAACAGAATTACAGGGAAAAAAAAATATTTTGAAGCTCAAATGTCAAACTTTGGAAAGTGTGATGGATCTTCCCCCTGCTGGGATCAATTCCTGAATGTTCCCATTACAAGTACTTACATTTATCTTGATACAAGGAGTTGATGGGGTTTTATGTGTGTATTTGTATTTATAAACTCCTCAACTCTCTGCTTTTATCCACACCTCACACCATTTATTTCATCAGAAAACACCAGGATATTCTGTTGGAATCTGCCTTGAGCACCTACATGGTTTTTATCTTTGACTCTTGCTGTATGTTGGGGTTTTATTAATAAACTGAATTCCTATGGAGAGTAACAGGAATTTCTTTATCAGTTTCATGAATAAGTTAGAGAAGGGTGAGTTTGAATTGTGGTTGGATTCACCTGCTGGAATTGGGAAGAGAGCAAAGCACCCAAAGACAGTGAATTAATTATTTATCAGCACAAATCCAAGCAGCAGAGTGGCCCAGCTCAGTGGGCTGGGTGCAATCATCTGCAGTTCAGTGCTAATAAATGGAAATTCATACACCCAGGGAAAAGGAATAAACAAAGCAAATGCAGATTGCTGCCAGTTCTTTGGGAAAAAAGGCAAATCTGGAAGGCCCTGCAGCTGTTAGCAGGAATAGGACTAAGTAGGAATGTGCATTATTGTGCATCCAGAAACTTCTCCTGGCCAGGCTGGGAGTGATTCCTGCTCCCTGGAAAGGTGTAGAGAAATGCAAGGTAAAACTGGAGTCTCATCCTGGCCTCACAGAGGATTTTCCAGCAGAAAATTTTCTTATTGTTTCATCATCCCTTCTAAAAACTTTTCAGGGTGTCCTGTGACAGTAAATTCCATGGTTTAATTATAAATTTGCAAGCCAAGAATTTTCCACCACCAGTGTGGAATTTGTTGTGTTTTGTTAAATGTCAGTTTTTTTGTGCTGTGAGGTGCAGAGAGTGATCTGGATCTCAGTCACTGTTTAATGCCTCTGTAAGTTCTTTTAGGGCTTTCTTAGAAGAAGGTGTTTTCCCATCTCCTCAGTTGTAGAAACAGCCAGGAAGAACTTTGTGTTCCCATTTCTACAAACGGGGAAAGGGTGGAATCCTGCAGGCCAGACCTGCAGTGCAGTTACCTCATCGAGCTGTAATCATAGCTGAAATAAGGATTAGTTCTGTAATAACTCACTTTGGAACAGCTCAGAGGAACTCCAAGGAGCATTTTCCTCCAGGGAATGCATTTTATGTTCAGAAGGTGCAGAGGGGGGTGGCACGAGGTGGACAGGGAGCAGATCCAGGCTCCTGAGGGGGAGGTGGAATGATTAAATAAACATTGAGCCACCAAGATCCCCTTTGGAGACAGAAGGGATGGGAGATCTCTGTCTTCAGCGTGCTGTGCATGCAGGAAATGTAAAATTTGCAGTACAAAACCTGGAGATAGAGAGGAGCTTCATCTGGAAGTTAAGGGTGGAGGATTTTCAAGCTGCACAGTAGAGAGGAGCTGTCATCAGGAGTAGCTAAACGTGTTTTATGCCCACATGTGCACACAGAAACCTCATTTCATTCCCATTCAGGTCCCTTTGTACCATTTTGGCTCCATAAAGGGGATGAGGATGGAATGGTGCATTTCATGAGCTCTGCCTCGTGTTTTCACAGCTCAGTGGGATAAAAGGGACTTGCCATAGATCAGAATCCTTGAGTAAAACATTGTGTGCATCTCTGCAGTGGTTTGGGGCAGTGTAGTCCATCAGTGCTGCTCATGGGAGAAGACACCAGTGGAAGGAAAAAATGGCAGACAGTGATTGGAGAGTAAATAAAATGGAATATAAGTGAGCACTGGGGTGAGTCTGCATGGCTGTGCTTGTAACAAGTGTGAGAGAGCTCAGGGCACTGCTCTGGAGTCATTAATGTGATTGAAATGCTTGGAGTTTTCATTCCTGAGGCCAGAGCCTGTGTTCTTGCATGCTGCTCTGACCAGCTGAGGTTTTGCTGCTTTTGCTGGAGAGTTTTAACCCCGAGCTGTCACTTTTGTCCCCAGGCACTTGGGGCACCAGCCCCAGTTCCACCCCCTGAGGCACGGCTTCGACGAGTGGCTCGGGTCCCCAAACTGCCACTTCGGGCCCTACGACAGCAGAGAGCGCCCCAACATCCCCGTGTACAGGGACTGGGAGATGATTGGCAGGTAACCCAGCTCCCTGCCTGCCCTTTGGGGTTCCCTCCAACCCCAGCCACTCTGGGCTTCCACATTCCTGGGTTAATAAAGGCCCGAGCCCAAGGCTGGCCTGGAAGTGTCCCTGGGACGTGGGGCTGCCCTCCCAGAACTGTTTGCTCATCCCTGCCACCCTAAAGGCTTCCACTCCTGGAAGCTGCTGCCCTTCTGTACTGAAAGCCCTCTTTGTTCCTTCTCTTCCTGTTTGGAATAACATTTTGTGTGTTTGCATAACTCCATTCCCTGCTCCCAGTCTGCAGTCTGGGTCCTTCTTGTCCATTCATTTTTCACTCTGGTGTTGTCTCATTTCACTGCTGTTCCTCCCCTGACCCTTCTCTGCTTTGCTGGTGGCTGAAGATCCCTCTAAAATACTGTTTCCAAAGCAGCCCAAGTTCTGCTTCCAGCATTTCTCTGTCTCCCTGAAGGTTGTTGTGTGCTTCTGAAATTTTATTCACATTTCAACCTGCTCTTCATGAATCACCAGGAGATTTTGAAGCATTTTTCCCCTTCCAGCAAAAGGCCAGTCCCTCAGGTTTGTCCAAAACTTGAAGTCATTAATTTGGATCAAGCTGTGTCACCACTTCCTCCCCTAAGAACAATTATAGTAACATATTTTTAATATGTGAAGAGAGTTTGCTGAGTGTTAGCTGTGACTTATTTGTCACCACCTTACACAGGGGAAAAAATCCATAAAAGAGAAAAAAAAACCTTTTTGAGAGTTTATTCCTTAGGATTGATTTTTTCCCTCTCTGATTCTTTTATCTTAAGATATTATGAAGATTTCAAAATTGATCTGAAGACAGGTGAAGCCAACTTGACTCAGCTCTACCTGCAGGTATTATTTTAGTCCTGGCTTCTAAGCCAAGGTGACTTTATGCTTTTTTAATTTTTTTTTTGAGAAATTTCGACAGCAGAGAATAAATTCATTTTTATTGTTGTTTACAGGAAGCTCTGGATTTTATTAGCAAGCAGCAGGCCAGCCAGCAACCATTCTTTTTATACTGGGCAATTGATGCTACCCATGCTCCTGTTTATGCCTCCAAACAGTTCCTGGGCACGAGTCAGAGAGGGCTGTAAGTTCTGCTTTGGGATATTGGGTTTGGGTTTGTTTGAATTAATGCCCCCTGCAGCCAACCTGAGCAGTGGTTGGTAGGTCCAAGGGATGGTTCACTCCTGCAGTGTCTGTGCTGAAATGCATTATTTGCTTGGATTGGTCTTTCATAATTTGGCTTTAATCTGAGCTGAAGCTCACGTGACCCGAGGGGGAGGAGGGGGGCTCTAAGCTCCTTTGCCAGTTGTGTGAGGAATGAAATGCTGTCTGTGGCACAGATGATTTTTAGAAGGCTTTTGGATGATTAGTGCCTGTTTTAAAAGCCTGTAAATCAGAGAAGCAAATAGGAAAGCACTCCTAAAAATGCAGTTTGGAGGAGGCAAGGAGCTCTGGAGGCACTGGGAGTGTTTCTTCAAAGAGTTTCTAAGCATAAGGAGAGCCACATTATCACCTCCCAGTCTGTGGCAGGGTGGGTTTGCCTCTGTTTGTGAATTTTATGGCTGAATTCCTCTGTCCAAGAGTGGCTCCCACCTGAGCAAACCCTGCCCCTCAATACCCCAGAGGAGCTGCTCTCTGCAGCCCAGAGACACAAAAGCTTGCAGTGGCAGCAGAAAACCTGATGCATGAGGAGGATTTCTGCAGCACAGGTACAAATTAAAGCCACTGAACACGTTGTGCTGACCCTTTTTTTTTTGCTGCTTTGAGTGTTTTGCATCTCCTTTTGCCTCAGGTATGGGGATGCTGTGAGGGAGATCGATGACAGCGTTGGGAAAATCCTGAAGCACCTCCAGCAGCTGGGGATCAGTGAGAACACTTTTGTGTTTTTCACCTCTGACAACGGGGCTGCTCTCATTTCAGCTCCCAAACAAGGTGAGGCTCAGCTGAGCAAACCTGGCCTTGGGAAATCAAGGCTAAAATTTCTCTCTCTGAGGAGAAAAAAGCCCTGTGTGTGGGGTCTGTGTTAGGAGAAGCCTCAAAAGGCAGAGTATTTATGTTTGGAATAATTTATGTTCAGTGCTTCTGGTCCCTGTTGGAGGAGGTGTCCTTGGCCAAATGGAATTTTTCCTGCCCCAGTGTTGCTGTTACCTGTGTGTATTTGCACTGTCAGGGAGGGAATATTCTGTAATTTATTGGGAACCAGGCTCAGTAACTGAGCAGGGTGTTTACTCTCCATCTGCCAAATGCATATTTCAGCCTTCTGAGCAATTAGAGGGAGCTCAAGAGTCTCTCATTCTTTAGCTCTCATGAAAAGTATCAAGAAGAGAAACGATTTTTGTTGCCTAACACATTTTCTTTTGTTTAAGTGATGGTTTCTCTGAAACAAATCACTGCAAATTGATTTTAGAACCTGCTCTCTTCTTTGGAGCCAGCCTTGGCTTGTGGTTGAACCACAGAGCAGGGAGTAACCTGAGTTCTGATTTCAGCTCAGCCACTGGCTTTGATTTTGTGTGACCTGGAATCAGTTTAGAGACCTCCCTGGTTGCTCCTTGGCCAGCTGAGCTCCAAGGTTAAAACTCCAGATATTCCTGCAAAGCCCTGGCCATCTCTGAGAGTGACCATTCAGGGAGTGCAGGATTGTTTTTCTCACTTTGGTACCTTCCTCTAATGTTGTTCTGGTACTATAAAATATAAAATCATTATGAAAAAATGCGGTTTCTGCCTGAAAGTGTCAGATTTCCTTTGGTTGCAGATAGCAGTTAACACCCTTAGAGGGAAGGAAAACACCAGTGAGGCATTTCCTGTTTGTTTGGGGTTTGTTTTTAATTTGGTTGTTGATAGCAAGGTGTGTTTAACTGTCACTTTCTCCCTGTGCTGAAAAGACACTCCTAAAATTTCACCACAAATAGATATTGAAAACAAAAAACAGAAAAACAAAACCACAACACAACAAACAAGGAAATAATGACCAAAAAAAAAAAAAAAAAAAAAAAAAAAAAACAAACAACAAAACAACTCTGGCCATGTTCTTTGGAGAAGCATCCATGCAGAAATAAGAATTCATTTCAGAGCAGCCTGGGTGACAGTGTCCTTTTGAAAGGCTGGGGTTTGGTGGGATTTAAGGTTTCTTTTCTGTCCCTAGGAGGAAGCAATGGGCCTTTCCTGTGTGGCAAACAAACCACCTTCGAGGGTGGCATGAGGGAGCCGGCCATCGCCTGGTGGCCCGGCCACATCCCTGCAGGAGGGGTGAGTCTGCCTCGGGCACTTCTCAGCAGCCCCGGGGGCACTGCAGGGGGCGTTGAGCTCCTTGCTGGGCTCAGGGGGCTTTGCCTCCCCTTTTACCGTGCCCCAAGACCCGGGGTTTGTGTGGGTGAGGAGCTGCTGTTGCCCCAGACAATGGTGCCCTTTTCATGCAAATTTGAATTTAGAGGGTCTGTGCTCAGCTTTGCTGTGAGCACCCAGGGTCTGCTCTGGTCCTCTTGCTCTTTTTTGAACCCTTCACTCTTTTAGACCTCGATATTTCTCGTGTGTTTGAACAAATTGGAGTGTAAAGAGCAGGAATTTGTTCCCCACCCTCTCTGTGCCCTGAGGTAAGAAGTGGCTGGACCCTCACATCTCTCACTTTGGTGCTTGATGAAAAAGTTCCACTCAGGGAGCTTCAGACTCCCCATTATTGCTCTGTGCTGCCTGTGCACAAATGCAGATATGATCACTTGAAAATAACCCCCCGGTGGCACTGCCAGCCCATCTTGTCCCAGCTCTCATTACAGAGGGATGCAATCAATGCTGCTGCAGGGTGACAGGGACAGCACAGCCCCCTCCCCCTGCTGAGCATCTCTGAGCCCTGCAGAAAGTGATCCTTCATTAACTGGGCACCGTGCTCCAGCCTGCAAACCGGTCATAAATAAAACATTTGTGGAAGTTGCATTCCATTGGGGTGGTTTAATTGAGGCAGGCTAATGATAATTTATCATTTACATTTAGGAGGGACCATGAGGCAGCTCAGATCTGCAGCTGAGGGCAGCAGGGTGGTTTGGTTTCATTATTTTTCGAGAGTTCACCAAACCTACCAAGGATGGTTTATTATTTTTCTAATTTGAAATGAAAACAGTCTTTTTGTTTAAATTTAAACATTTCCATAAAGCCTTTGCAAGCCAAGTACAACAGCCTTGGGCTAGCAAAGGAGAACATGAAACTGCAGCTGAGTGTTTTGTTTGCTGGGTCCAAACTAAATAATGTGCTAAAAGTAAACATGCATTATAAATGGGGACGAGAAAATGCCCAAATTTAAAAATTCTTTCCATTGTAGTAACTCTGAGGATAATTAAGAACAGGAGGAGAGAGAAATCCTTGTGCCTGCTACTTTTCTGCCTGGCTGGGACCCCTCTCCCAGGTAGTTTTTGGGAGCTGCTGCCTGAATTCCTGGGAAGAGGCATTGCTGTGCAGAGCTGTGTGTGCAGGGTGGGCTGGGCAGCTGGGCTGTGCCTGCAGCTCCCAGATTTTGGGATGCCCCCAAAATCCCTCCTCCACCATGCCAGTATTTCCCTTAAGCATGTGCTCTACTTCAAATCCTCCTTATCTGCTGCTCAGGAACTGTGATAGAAACTCACCTGTGTTTTCTGCTTGTGTTCTTGCCTTCGAGGCTCCAGCTCTGCTTCCTCAGCAGCCCTGACCACAGGTGAGAGACTTCTGTCCACCACTACATTTTTGGCTTTTTTTTCCTGTACTTTGCTGTAGTTTCACCATCCTCTGGAGGAATTTTAACTGCTCAGCCCCAGTCCTGTGCTGTCCCAAGTAGCTGTGAAATGTGGGAAAGCTGCTTCAGAGTCTCTTGTTGCTCCTTCTTCTCAGGAGCTGAAGGAAACAAAGGCTTGGGAGAGCTGAACTTCAGCACAAAGCTGAAGGGTCCAGTCCTTCCTGGGCTGGGTTTGCTCCCAGGGCAGTGGTTGTTTCTTTTGAGGAGCAAGGGAAGGGTCAGGAACTGTTTCAGGTGGAACAACTGCAGTCAGGAAAGGAGAGTTTGTGTCTCTGGCCAGTGAAATCCAGTGATTGTGTGGAAAGCTCTTTCTGCTGATGGGAGTGCTCCAGGGAGACCTCACTGCAGCCTTCCAGGGCCTGGGGAAAAGGAGGCAGAGGGACTTTTTATAGTGCCTGGACACAGGGAATGGCCTCCCAGTGCCAGAGGAAGGGTGAGATGGGATTTTGAGGAGGAATTCCTTCCTAGGAGGGTGGTGAGGCCCTGGCACAAGTGCCCAGAGCAGCTGTGGCTGCCCCTGGATCCCTGGCAGTGCCCAAGGCCAGGCTGGACAGGGTTTGGAGCCACCTGGGACAGTGAAAGTTGTCCCTGCCCAGGGATGACACTGGATGAGCTTTCAGATCCCTTCCAACCCAAACCATTCCATGATTCTACCTGGCAGTTTGTTAATAATTTTATTGATACCTAAGGCTGGAGGGGGGTTGTTTTTATTAAAGAACACGTTCAGGGCTGGAATAAAACAGCACCTTGATCTAAGCACAAGGAGTGAGGGGACAGGGAGGGAGCACCTGCCAGGCTCTCCGTGGAGCTCAGGAGAATTGGTGCAGTTGGCTGGTTTGCAGGTTTTTGGAGAGGAAAGATGCCTCAGGAGTGTGTGTTGCTCTTGGCATCAACACTCAGTGAGTTCTGCTCCCCCACCAGGAATATTTATTCCCACACAAACAGCCTCACTGCACTTCCCTCCTCAGCTCCGTTTTCCAGGTGAATTCACAACAAATCAGCGTTTCAACATTCCCCACATCACATCTGCCTTCTGGAAGGATCCAGCTGGAAAAAAAGGAAAAAAAAAAAAAAGTCACATTCTATTGGTATTTGAATCCTCCTCCTCTCTCCCCTCGCCCTCCTCCCCTTCCTCTCTCGTGCCTGCTTCCTGAAGGAGAAAAGAACATATCAACCCAAAGACAGCATTGCAACCTTTTCTTCCCTATCTCCCATGGGGCGCAAATTGAAATTGAATTAGACAGGGATATCAGGTCTGCTCGCTGTGATAACTGTAAAAGGATTTTATTTAAAAACACCCTGACATTTGTTCACCCAGTTTCAAATATTTAGCTTTCCTCCTTTCCATTCCTGGCGGGGGCGACTTTATTAATTGTCGCCTTTGATTCAGAGTTAAAGCTTGAAAGCACTGATAACAGCACTGGGGACTATTTCTTCCAGCACCGTGGCCCACAGCAAAAGGATTTCATTTTCTTAAAGACGTTGTGTGGATACTGAGAGTTTATTAAAAAGGAGGGGGGGAAGGAGGGGGAAAAAAATCCGTCCTTACGTGCGTAATACCGGCTGTTCCTCACTGATACAGCAATATCTGATCTCCCTCCGTTTAAATATTATTTATTTTCTCTGGGCTGTTGCCCTCTCTGGATTTTTCTTTTTCTTTTCTTGAAAAAAAAAAAAAATGAAATAAATAAAAGGGAAAGGCAACTAGAATGAAAGAGCCCTGTTGACAGGAGAAAAATGGTAATTTTTTTATTTTTTCTCTGAAAATACTTCAAAGTTTTATAGAAATATTAACCTTTTTTTTTTTTTCCCTCCCTTTTTCCTTCTTCAATGTGGTGCTGCAGAGCACAGATAAATCCAAGTGGCTGTGGCATGGGCATTTAATTTCCTTAAGAAGTTTTCTCTGCTTCATGGCAAAAATGTTGTCTGAGACCAGAAACGTAATTGGATGATTAAAGAGAGTCATCTACATCTGGGGCTGGTTAATAAGGGCCAGGACAAGGGGAACGTGGTGGCCCCCCAGGATTGTCCCCACGCTCTGGATAAATGAGGTGACATTAAAGGCACGAGCCCGGGGTCAGCCATTGCCTCTTATCAAAAGATTGAGGCGCTGAGATGGAGCCACAACAGGAAAAGTGACTTTTGGATTAGATGTGGAAATTGTGAGAGCTCTGATTACAGACAGGGCTGGCTGCTGGGGTGGGGGGAGCAGGAGGGGTCAGAACTGCTCCTGCTGGAGCTCTGCAGGTGGGAAGGAGCCCAAGGAGGAGCCCAGGAGGGGCTGGGAGCTGTGAGCCTGACCTTCAGCCCTGGGGAGCTGTGGCTTCTCCCCCAGCCTGGGGGGACAGGGCTCACAGGGACCTCAGCCATGTCCTTGTACAGGGACGGGGCTCATGGGGACCTCAGCCATGTCCTTGTGCAGGGACAGGGCTCATGGGGACCTCAGCCATATCCTTGTGCAGGGACAGGGCTCACAGGGACCTCAGCCCTGTCCTGGTGCAGGGACAGGGACCTCAGCCCTGTCCTTGTGCAGGGACAGGGCTCACAGGGACCTCAGCCCTGTCCTTGTGCAGGGACAGGGACCTCAGCCCTGTCCTTGTGCAGGGACAGGGACCTCAGCCATGTCCTTGTGCAGGGACAGGGACCTCAGCTGTGTCCTTGTGCAGGGACAGGGACCTCAGCTATGTCCTTGTGCAGGGACAGGGCTCATGGGGACCTCAGCCATGTCCTTGTGCAGGGACAGGGCTCACAGGGACCTCAGCCATGTCCTTGTGCAGGGACAGGGCTCACAGGGACCTCAGCTGTGTCCTTGTGCACTCACAGGGACCTCAGCTGTGTCCTTGTGCAGGGACAGGGCATGACCCAGGCTCTGCTCCCAGGGCCCAGCCATGGCACAGGAACTGGGCAGGAACTGGGAGTTCCAGCTGGACATGAGGCAGAGTTTCTTTCCTCTGTGCCCAGGGGGGGTTTGGGGTTCCCTCAGGGGACATCCCAGAGCTGCCTGGACCCCATCCTGTGCTCTGGGCTGGCCCAGTGGAGCCAGGAGTCTCTGGGTGATTAAAATCATTTTAAGGAGAGGAAAAGGCTGCACTAAAATAAGGAATAAATCTTCTCCAAACCCCATCCAAGCTGGCCTTGAGCACTTCCAGAGCTGGGGCAGCCACATCTTCTCTGGGAATCATGTCCCTTTGTCCCTGCCCCAGGGCCAGGCTGGGCAGGACCTTTCCCAGGCAATGGTCATGGACAAATCCTGAACCCAGGTCCTGCTGGTCTTGCTCAGCTGCTGCAGCTGCTTTCCCAAAGATTTCCAGAGCCAGGTTCCCTCTTGTGCTTCCAGCCTTGCACTTTGTTCCCTCCCAAGGAATTGTGGCAGGATTCTTGCATGCAGCTTTAATAAGATGTGTTCCTGCCAACACCTCCTGATGAATGAAAGCCATTAAAAATTGAAATGACTGTAATCAAGTAATGTGATATTGTAATGTTAAACTTGTAATTAGGCCCCTGCATGTTGCTTTCTCCAGTTCCTTTTTTTTTTTTTAATTTCTTAATTCTTCCTTTGTGTTCACTTTGTTCAGCCCAGCCTCTTAATACAAGGTTTAGAATCCCAGGAAAAACAGCATTTTTCCTTTATTTTTGAGCCAGCGTCTCACAAAAATTCATTTATCTGTCATCATTTGTTGCATTTAGTTTGTGTCAGTTTAGAGGCTGAGGGTCTGTTTGTGAGTAGAAGGAATTAGAGGTAAAAAGTCTTTGAAAGTCCCAGCATCCTTTTGTTGGGATTGGACTTGGATTTTAGTCAGAAATTGCTTTGGTACTCACAGCTGTGGGGCTGCCTCCAATGGTTTCTTGTTTCCCAACAAGTGCTGTGGCTGAAAATGTTTTTTTCCTGCCACATCTCATCCTGGTGCTCCTGATCTGGCAGGATCTGCTTTAACTGAGTGTGTCAGTGACTAATTAAACACCCTGCAACAGCTCCCACCATCGGGGAGGGAGCAAAGGCTCAGAAAGAATCAGGCAGAACAGGCTTTGTAAGGTTTTAAAATATAAATAATTAAGAGCAGAGAGAAGAGTATGGCTTCCAACTAAGGAAAAAGGGGAAAAAAAGCCCTTGCACATCTCCATTGAAGCCAAACCCAGATGTTTTTCTCCCTTATTAAAATATGGACTAAAAATACCACAACTTTACAGTTCTTGAATTGTTGGAAATGGTTTGCAGATGAAGTCATCAGGCTCTTTTTGTTATTATCCATCTCTCCCTTTCTGGGAACTCTCTCAGGGTATTCTGCACTCCAGAGATGACCTGGAGAAGGGAACAAATCAAGGCCCTTTTTTTTTCCCTTGGTGTGAGTGCTGATTTTTCAATCCACAAATGAGCTGGAATTTGCTAAATTAAGTTGAGCCTTGCGACAACACACTCCTGGAAAAGGGATACACAGGAGGGAGGAGAGGGAGAGGAAAATGGAAGGAAAAAAAAAGAATCAAAATGCAAATTCTCCCTGGAAGTGGAGAAGTAGGGATTGTTTCCTTTGCTTTATTGTTTTCAGAGGAGTGTGCTGGTGACTGCAGTGTAAAGGGAGAGGTTTGCAGGGGGCTTTGGAGGGAACCTATTTCCACACGGATTTTCCTGAAAGGCTCTTTGCAGACGTGTTCCTGTGGGTTGTTCTGTTGCAGGTCAGCCATCAGCTGGGCAGTGTGATGGATCTGTTCAGCACCAGCCTCTCCCTGGCGGGTCTGCAGCCTCCCAGTGACAGACAGATTGATGGCATCGACCTTTTACCTGTCATCCTGCAGGGCAAGCTAATTGACAGGTCAGTGATTATCCCAGAGCTGCCAGCCCCACTCCTCATGCCAAATTTTGGGGCTGGGATTGTTTTAATGCCAGCTCACAAGTATTTAATGTGATAATATTTAATTTAATCTGAGTGCAAGCAGCAGCAGAGTTCCCACTGCGCTGCAGCTCCGCTGGAACAAGCCGAGGTGGGAATTCCTGACATGTGGCATGTTGCCATACAGTGGAGTCTGGGGACAGATGAAAATGTCACAGGGTTAGCAGGGATCCCTGGAACAACATATGGCAGGAGGGGAGATAAAAGCCTGAGAACTGGAGCCTGGCTAGGGGAGAATCCATTATTTATCACTGCAAAAGCTGCCCAGAGTGTGCTGGGTGCTTGTCCTGCTGCAGAGGACCTGGAAACACCAGGAAAATCCTCTTCCCAAGGTCCTGGATCTGGGAATGCTTCTGCAGGGGTAGATTTGGGTGAAAGACATGACATCTTTATGTGCTGGCAGCTCTTGGGCACAGACAAGAGATCTGCCAGCAAATCCTGCCAGCAAATATTTTATTGGGAGTGTCAGAGGTCAAGAGAAGCCTTGGAGTTGGGATTTTGGCTGCCTGGGAAATCTGACTACAGTCATATTCTTTGGGACATAGCAAGGAAACTTGTGCATGGAAACCATTTTTAGAGCTCTTTTCCTTGCTGGATGAGAGCCTTTGTGCTCTGAAATTCCTTTTGTGCCTGTTAAACAAGGAGCACACCTGAGTGTTACCTGACAGGAGCCTTGCAGGTTCCTCAGAAACCGCCTGGCCTATCTCCTGGAAGTCTGGAAAGGTTGTTTGTTGTTTTAAAAGGCAATTTCAGTGCATCACCAACCCCTTGTTTGAGTTACAGTAACAGTCACTCAAAGCATGTTGTGGCTTTTTTTCCTTCTTTTTTTTCTTCTCTTTTTCCCCCTAGACCTGACCAGGACAAAGTTCTCACAGCCCCTCAAAAATATTCAAGGAGATGCAGTTGTGTTCTTTTAAGCTTAAAAAGGAAAAAGTGAATGGGGGTAGGAAAAAGAAACCATTTATGTCAGAATATTGAGTACAAGCTGGAATCCTCCTTGGAAATAGAAAATGTAATTTTTTAAAGGGAAAAACCTAAAATCTTCAATCAGGGGGGCACATCATAACTGGTCAAATATTGGCTGTTGATGGCAAGGAAAAGGAGACTGGAGTGCTGTGTGGAATGTTTTTGGGAGGTTTTGTTGATGGCCCTGGTTTAGATCAGGTGCTGCACTTTGGCAGGTCTCTCTGGCTGCCTTTATTTCAGTTCCAGGTGTGTTAAGGATGCAGGAATGGGCTTTTCTGGGAGCACCTTCCCCTTCTTCCTGAGGACCAAGCTGCTTCCCCTTTGTTCCTGGTGGCAGCTCTTGGTGACAAAGGAGGGAGGCTCATTGTTACTGTGAGGCTAAAAGAGCTCTGAGGCCACTCCTGTCATTCAGACAGGGATATTCAAATTTCATCTCACATTTAGGGCCAGGTTTTTCCAGGTGCATCCCCAGAGTGAGTCGTTTTTGAAGTGGCATCTGAGAAGGAAAGACAAAAGCTCCCCCTGACAGTGACAAACAGCTCCACCCTCGTGTCCTGTCAGCAGCCCAGAAGAGCTGGAGAGATGAGCTGCAGCAAAAAATCATCCCCCTCTCCTCAGATAGTCCCTTCCAGTAAAATTTTATGCTGTTCCCTCAAAAAAACCAGGAGTGTTTTGTTGGGAAAACCAACAGGAATGTTGCTGGGATGCCCAGGGAACAGCACAGATGCAGCGAGTGAGATGCATTTCCTGGATAAATTATTAATTAGGGAAACCTCTGGGAACAAATGCAGCTTTAGCAGCGTGTTTACATGCTGCAAAGTGAGGTTTGGGGGGGTGAAAAAAACGGAGAGGAATTAAAAACACAGCATGTGTGGCTGCCAGGTTTTTCCATGTGGAGTTTCTCTGAGATGTCATGCAGAACGTGCCAGCATCTGGTGTCCTCCCAGCCACCCTGCCCGTGTGACACTGCCAGCTCCATGGCAGAGCTGTGGAGCTGGGAAGAGCAGCCTGAGCATCCCAGAGCCTTTGAATCCCACTTTTCCCTCCCAGGCAGGCACTTGAGAGCTGTTTGACGTTGGAAGCGCCACGCTCCAGAGGAAATCCCAGGGGCTCAGAGTTCAAGGATTAACAATCACTGGCAGCCAAGCTGGATAATGTTTCATTCTTGCACCGTGTGAGCTCTCAACTTGATGAACACTTTAAGAAATGTTAATTGAAAACCTTGCAGAGGAGACTATTAGGAGGCAGCCTGTTCCTGCCTGATATCCACATGGGAAGTGGGATGCCATTAAGGGGTTTGTGGCCCTTATCAGGAGCCTGGGCCCGGGCTGTTGGTGTTTCTCATGCAGCTCTGCTCTCCTTCCAGGCCCATTTTCTATTATCGTGGCAACGAGCTGATGGCAGCGAGAGCTGGGCTTTACAAAGCTCACTACTGGACCTGGAGCAACTCCTGGGAGGAGCACAGCAAGGTAAAAGCTGTCTGGGATCTGGGGAACAGACACCTTTTAAACTGTGGGGTGTCACCACGCTTCAGTCCCCTCCGAGCTGCTGTGCAGGTTTCTGATGGATCTCAGGAATATTTCTGCCCAAAAAGGGCTGTCCAGCCTTGGCACAGCTGCCCAGGGAGGTGGTGGAGTCCCAGTCCTCCTGTTTAAGAGTGGATGTGGCACTTGGGGACATGGGTTGGTGGTGGCTTTGGCAGTTGCTAGGGGAACAATTGGACTCGATGATCATAGAGGATATTCTAACCTAAATAATTCTATGATCCTAAAAATCTGAGGGGGCTGGACCCCCCTCTCCTGAAATCAGGGACAAAGAGAGGAGAATGAGCCAATTCCAAGTTGTTCTGAGGGATGCTCCCTTTAATCAGCACTTAATCCCCCTTAATATTAAACCTTCCCTGCTGAAATCTGAGCTTTTAGAGGTTCAGCTGTGGTTGGACTCCCTGATCTTTGGGGGTCCCTTCCAGCTCCGGATATTCCATGATTCTGGGAAAGTCTGATGCCACACTGACCATGAATCTCACAATTCCTGGCACAAAACACCTATTTTGAACTGTTGCAGTGGGCCTGGGCTGAGTCTGTTGGGTTTGTGATGGTTCAAAAGGAAAGCTGTGGGAAAGGCACAGTGGGAAATACAGCAGCAGTTGAAAGCAGGAAAATAAACGTGTTTAATCTGTTATCAGCACTTTTGTGAGCCCACATCACACTCTGTATAACATTGTACTTATTTTATTTATTTCCTGGCTGATCTCCTCACAGTTAGATGTTAAGCACTATTATTTCCTTTTCTTTTTG
Source organism: Thryothorus ludovicianus (assembly GCA_013397245.1). Taxonomy (NCBI): domain Eukaryota; kingdom Metazoa; phylum Chordata; class Aves; order Passeriformes; family Certhiidae; genus Thryothorus; species Thryothorus ludovicianus. Next base: position 35,398 of record VZTB01011714.1, on the reverse strand, counting down.
TGTCTTTTCTTGGCTCTAAACTCTGGGGCATTTGCTGAGTGGCAGCTTCACACGTGTGCCTTGCTACAGATGCCTTCAGACAGGAACCCAGAGCATTAAGGCCCAGCTCTCAGCAATCCTGACAGCAGCCTGGGCTTGGGGAGGGATTGTTTGCATGATTTATTTTTTTTATGCTTTCTTTTTTTTTTTTTTTTTGAACTTATGGAAGGTCCTCAAGGCATCACAGGTGCAGAACTAAGTGCTGGTGACATTTGTGGATATAAAAGTGCAGGGATTCTTTCACTGGGATGTCCTGGGGGTAGAAGGAAGTGTCAGCTCCAAGGGAGTCATTTCCATTCAGGGCTGTAAATGTGTGTGTTTGTCTTTTTTCAGACTGCAGTGCTTCAGGAGTCAAAGCTTGTTTCACAGGGAGCAAAGGAGCAAAGGAAAGTTGGCTCTGGAAATGTATTTTCTGCTCTGTCTCAGTGCTAATTCCACACATATAAAATGAGTTTTTTTTTTTGTCTTGTGTGTGAGTAAAACCTGTTCATCACCCGTGGAGGCTTTTCCTGGGCAGGAGGAACTGGGAGCTCCTCTGGGTGCAGGGGTGGCCTCCTGCTCTTCCCACCAGCCTGGCAGATTCCCACAGGAATTCTTGCTCTCCGTGGTGATAAAAGCACATCCCCACTTCACTGGGAAAGAAATAAACCCCTGCATGGAGCTCCACTCATTCCTACATGTCTGAGTGTGGCACAGTGATAATGGGCACCAGCTACTCCTTCCAGAGGCTCTCCCACTGTGAGCAGTGGCAGTGCTGCAATTAAGGAATATTTATTTCTTTGCAAGTCTTTGTTTAACTGCTGTCTGATAAAAGTCAGCAATTATCCTGTACATCAGAGAGACGATTACAAATCCACTCTCTTTCCTGCAGCTTGGATCACATGAGCTTGATGTGGGGAAAATTGGAGCACATTAGTGGCCAGAGTAGCCATTAACAACATGCAGAGGAAGCTGAGGCTGAGATTTGTTCCAATTCTCCTCATGTCCTCGAGCCATTAATTACAAACCTCGCAAGTTTAAAAATAGAAATAAATCAGAATGCAGAGCAGTTCCACAGTTCCCAGCCCTGCTGGAGGAGTTGCTAAGCTCACCTTACAGCACAGTTCCCTCTTTCAGTGCCTGGGCTTCCCAGCTGTGTTGATATTGGACTCTGGAATCAAAAAGGCCACTTTGTTTGCTAATTCCATTTGAAAAACAACTATAAATCCATGCACATCTGTGGCATTTGGAATGCTGACTGTTGGCCTGTTTGTTCAATAAGGTTGATTTGCCATCCCAGTAACTCCAGCTAATGAGCATTTGTTAATTGTATGATCTTTAGAGGTCTTTCCTCACTGTGAATCCAGTGAGACTTCCAGAGATGGAGCTCTGTGTGGAGGTCCCCACTCAGACCTGGAATGTGTGATTTTCCTGTCATCTGTTGGGAAGAGAGCTGAAGTTGGCCAGATGTGGCAAAACAGCTGCCTGCACGTTTTGAAGAGGTTTGTTTTATGGGCAGGTGAATATTTCATGATTTTCAGACAGGGTTTAGCCAGCCCTCCTTTCACTTTCAGAATTCCCTTGGTAGTTGACTGTGTGGACAGTCACTGATACAGAAAACTTGCCCTGGGTTTACTCCATGTTTTTGTTGGACTTTCAGATGAGATTATCTCATGAAAGCAGCCAGAACCTCATTTTCATGTTGATACAGAAAAATGGGGAGCTGCTGGCTGCCCTGGGTGTGCTTGGGGTGACCAGGATGGGGAGGGAGGATGTGGCCCCTCACCTGCAAAGCTGTGTTTGGCTGGGGTGTGAGTTGGTTCAGCAATAAAGGATGTGCACACAAATAAAAATGTACCAGGAGGACACAGCCTGCAGAAAGCCCAGCCTAGCAAAGCAGAACAGGGCTCTGAAGGCTCCTCTCCATCTGGCACTCGGAATATTTACTCTGGAAACATCCCATGCAGGCAGCACACAGGTTTACAGTCATCCTGCAGTCCCATGACAGCAGCATGCTCTTACTGGTCTGCATCCTCTGCCTTATGGCCTGGGATTAGGACTTGTCATCTGACACACAGATGAATTGTGATGTTCTGTTCTTCCCAGGTTTTGTTTGTTTATTTTTTAACCCCCAAGCCATTTTTTTTTTCTAGTCTGACTCCTGTCAGGGAGCCTTGTAGTGCTGGAGGATACCTTGATGCTGCCTTTTCTGCTGGATTAACTGGATTTCTTGATTCTTGAGGGGGTGGGCTCTCGAAAGCATAAAGGAGAAGCTCACTCCATAGAATCAAGTGGGAGTAAGCATTTTGTGGGACATTTTCCCTGAGGATTGCACAGGATGCTTATTTGGAGCTGTTTACCTGCCTTCCATCTATATAGGTGGCTCATGTTTAGATAATTTGACATCTCTGACATTCGAGAGGTGATAAATGGGACACAGACAGAGATGAAAGGAAGCCTGACTTGAAAAATGTGTTTGTATTTTTCAACAGTTTGATAGAGGCAGAAAAATCTCCCTCCTGCACGTGGGCTGAGTCCCTGGTGCTCTAGGACTGGTGGATATCAAGCTTTTCCATTATTGTTCACCTTTTTTAACTTGTGGCAACAATCAGAAGTGATAAAAACAGCCACGTGTGCAGGAGCAAAGGGAGAGCTGAGGATAAACCTGGGGAGATCCCTCTTGGGCACTGAAAACACATGGGACTTTTCCTGGCAGTCACCTGTAAAATGCTGGGCTTTTTTGAAAGTAGGGGTCTGAAAGGGTAAAAAAATGGGTGCTTTCTATAAATTTACCAGAGCAGGCAGCAAGTCCTGAGGAATTTCTTAATTTAGTGCTGCTTAGAGGAGGCAGGAGCAGGAGCAAGGAAATTTCCTTTTCTCTGCCTGCCACCAGGAGTGTCCAGCACAGAGCAACCCTTGTACCTCCCGAGAGCGCTGATGCAAGAAGGGAGGGGGAAATAAAGAAGGAAAAAACCGTGGAAAACGCCCTTTGGTTGTGGGAGAGGGGCTGCTACCATCAACCTTTGTGCTGTCAGCTCTTGGGGAGCCTGCGCTGGGATTCCTCGAGCGCTCCTGTGGCTTTAAAAGCTGCCAGCAGCCGCTATTGTTTTAACGCGAAATGCCAAAGGGGTTATTCCAGTCAGGCTCTGCGATTGCCCTTCTCCTCCACGTGAAGGGATCGATAAAGCCTTTTCTGTGCCGGGCATGTGAAGTCAAGTAGAACCTCACAAATAATGACATTTGATTGTGGTCCTCTGAGCATATGAACCAGGCATCGATCGGAGCCGCCTGCGCTGCCCCTCTCCGGGGGCTGCCCCTCTCCGGGGGCTCTTCCAGCCTCTGAACGCCTTAGAAGCAATTTTGGGTGCACCTTGGCACCCACACTTGGAGCTGGCTGCTCATCCCAAGGAGGATTTCACCGGGAATGGCCAAGAGGGCAAGGATGCTGTTTTTATCTGTGCTGTGGCTAACAGCAAGGAACGACTCCCGTTCGATTGCAGGCTTTAATTAACAGCTGCTCTTTTCTCTGTGCTGTATTAACCTGCTTTTGGTGCCCGAGGTGCTGCTGGGGGAGCGAGGAGAGCGGAGCAGGAGGCAGAGCTGGGCTGGGGTGGCTCCTGCCAGCCGGAGTGGCTGGGCTGGAGCCAGGCTGAGGAATTGCCAGAGGGCTCCCGTTAACACAAGTGGTGATTCCATCTCTTGGCCGGGAGCCCAAACTGGCAACCGGCTGTGTTTGTCTCATGTCTATATTGACACAGCATCTGTGGGCCATTTGCTCTGGAAATTAAAGCTGTGAAGCCAAAGGCTGCTGCATCCCAGGGATGGAAAAACAACCCGGGCTGTGTGATTGCTGAGAGGGGCAGGGGTGGGGATGGCTGCAAGGCTCACCTGGTGGGCAGGGAATGCTGTGTTTTAATGAGAATAATTGAAAGAAAGGGCTGTTGGGATCTCTCCTGCAGCAAACAGGTTTGTGTGGTGGTGCAAAACGCTGTAAGAGCTGGGCAGGAGCTGAGCTGCTCCTGGTGCTCTCCGTGGGCTCCCTTAGGAGGCAGGAGATGCTCCAGACAGGAGCTTCTGCTTTGGCTTTCAGGCTTTTGTGAGGGAGGAGAAAAGCTCCAGGAGTTCGCTGAAACACAAGGAGGGACCTTTGTGCTGTGTTTGATCAGGGAGCCCTGCAAATCCCAAAATCCTAGAGGCTGGAAAAGCCCTCCAAGCTCATGGAGCCCAAGCTGTGAGCAGTCCCCAGGATGGCACTGAACCACATCCAGCCCTTCCTTGAGCACCTCCAGGGGTGGGGACTCCCTCCTTGGGTGGGGAGCAGGGACAAAAATGAGGAATGTGCTGAAATTATTGAGCCCTGCACAGTCTGACAATGAGCAGCTTTCAGGGCTAACAGGAGAGTGGATTTGGGTGGTGTTGTCCTGGTGGGTAGGACAGGCTTAGGCAGCTCTTGGCTCTTGTCCAGCTCCAGACATCACCAAACCTACCTATACAAAATACATAATATTGAATTTTATATATCTTTCTTTTTTTTTTTTTTACTCATTTGTTGATGAATAGATAGAAAACCTTTGCAGTTCTCTCTTCAGGCTGAATATTGACTCACAGAGTACATAAAAATAGCAATATTCCATTTTATTTGCAGGGATAAAGTTGGAATGCCTTAGAATTGTCCTAAAATGGTATTCTTGGGGTTTTATTTACTTACCTATTTATTTATTTGACTTTTCTCCACTGGACTGCTTTGCAGGAGGGCACTGAGTGCTCACATTAGAATGACAGGTAGCTTTGGGCTGGTGGCATCAGGCAAATTGTCCCAGCACTTTTTTTTTTCCTGGGAATCTTTGGGATTGTGTTCTGGAGTCTGGGCTACAAGGATTTCCTAGGAAACACAAGATAAAACAGAAACAGAGCAATGTCTAAACAAACACCCGAGAGACGAAAATCTTTCACACTGAAGCATTTGCAGCCGAGGAGCATTGTACCAATTAGCAGGCTCTTAATTAAATTGCTTGTTTGATTTGCATCCAAATTATAATTTGGATGTTACGGAGGCTTTGATACCTTTTCATTAACTGGTCCTTTTGTGGGGAAAAAAACCCACAAAAATCTCTTTTCCCTGTGTGTTTTAGTGGCCTGTGGCATCACAGGGTGGGAAGGTCAATCAGTTTTGTATCCATTTAAAGTCCATTATTGGTAGGGCCACTCCAACCTATCAAGCAACTCCCTTATTTTTCCAGTCAGTGATTCAGGAATCTATAGCCCTGTGCAGATAAATGGGATTTCATGGGCTTCTAAACTTCTTGCTTTATTGAAAAGCAGAATATTAACTGCTCCACTGACCAGCTGTCCATTAAAAACACGGGATATTTTTAGAAAATTGTTTGCCAATCAAATCCTACCAACATCTGTAGAGAGCCTTTTCAGTTTGCTTTATAAGCAAATGCTACAGCTGCTTTCCCCTTTCCATTGAAACATTTACCTGCTCTCCATGTCCCTGTCTGTGGTTGGGGGCAGTTTGGGATTGTGAGGAACAGCGTGGGAGCTGGAATTGTAAAACCCAGCTTTAACAAGTCCAGTTAGAGCCAGGCCTTGCTGGGCTGGGCTGGGGGGCCCTGCTTTATTCTTGCCTGCCCAGGGAAATATTGCATTTTGCATTTTTGGCTCTTGCCAGGGTTTCAATGGGCTCTGGTGGCCCTGGAGGCTGCAGGTCAGGGATTAGGGAGCTCCCAGCTGGCAAATCAGGGCTGGGGAGGGAGGGGAGGGCAGCTGGAGCTGGCAGCTCTGGTGCCCAGCGAGCACTTTTAACCCCTTGCTGCTCCCAGCTGCTTCCCTGGGAGATTCCCAGTAGCTGTGCCCTTCAAACCCACTGGTGCTGCTGGAAAATGTCACCTGTGCCCCCAGAGACAGGAATGAGGGAATGTCTCACTCCCCACAGTACTTCCATCCCTGCTGTCATGCCCAGGTGAGTCCCCCAATACCATAAATCAAATTGAAAACATGCCAGCTTTTATAAAATTACCCAGATTTGGTTCATTTCTCAGAGAAGCTGATCCTTCAGGGGCTGCCAGGGGAGTTTTGAGGTGCCTGCTGCCTCTCAGGAGGTCTGAATGTCCTTCCTGGGCTTTTGGTTTTGATCAGGAGTGCCAAATGATCCATCTTCCTGGGGCCTTCCAAAGCCATAAAAACCAGCCAGAAAACCCTTTCCACATGCAGAATTTTTATGATTAAATGCTTCCACCTCTTTATCTTTTGTTCTACCATTTTATTTTAATGAATATTTTATTGGGATTATATTTTTATAAGACAAGAATGCACGGCCTTGCTTCAGCTCTTATGTCAGTGCAACACCACCTGGTCACCTTATTTTACCCCAGCAGCTCAGAATGTGTTTTGGAGATTGAAGTAAACTCTTGGTTTAAAATAATCCTGAGGTTTGCTGGTGTTTTGCTGGAGAAAATAGCATCAACTCAAGTTTTGCTGCCTGCCCTGCCTCGCCTTTGATGAGCTCTCTCCTTTTTCCTGCAGGGCATCGATTTCTGTCCTGGCCAGAGTGTGGCTGGAGTGACAACACACACCCAGGAGGAGCACACTAACCTGCCCCTGCTCTTCCACCTGGGCAGGGACCCTGGGGAGAAGTACCCCTTGAGGTGAGCCACTTTGTGGGGTTTCACAAAAACTCAGCAGTGTCAGTGTTCAAAATTTATTTGCTTTGGTAGCTGGTTCTTAAAATCTGCTTAAAAGCCATCCTGGAAAGCCGTGCTGGGAAAGAATGGCTTCCCTGCTGGCTTCTTGTCAGGAGAAGGAAAGGACCAAACCTTGTTTTCAGGTGAGATGGGTGTGCACATGGACTTGTCAGCCTGGTTGCTCCTCTTCTGTGTCCTGCAGCCCCTTGAGGAGGAGGAAAGCCCGAATTTTTGGACAGGACAGGGCTGAGTGCAGCACGTTCAAACAGAGCTGTGCCTTGGAGCTGGGAGTTTTGGGGCCAGGGAAGAAACAAGCAGAGTGGTGCTGGAATCTCTGCAGGGCAGACTGGTAACCTTCCAGTCTCCTACCCTGCCTAAAGGAGCTTCTCCAGAGGGTTTTGAGCAAGAGAACTCTGTGCCCAATCCTGCTCCTTCCTCGGGCTCTCCTGCCTGTCTGAATCCATTTTCCTCTAAGCCTGCTATTGTAATATTTATCTCTGGCACACACCATGCCCTGGGAGATTCCTGCAAGGACTTATGCAGTCAGCAGAGCCCACAAAGGACCCTGCCACCTCCAAAATGCTCCCAAGGTGTCCCCAGCTCCCTCCCTCCCTGCAGCAAATCCAGGGACACGCAGCCTCAGCCCTCACCAGCGGCTCTGACAGGAGAGTGTGGAAATAAAGCACGAGGGAACAAGAGCTGCTGGGGCTGCCAGCCCAGAGCTGGGTTTGTGCAGCAGCCTGCAGAGGCAGAGATGTTTCCTGAGCTGACAGGGCTGCAATTACTCAACTGGTTTGAATAATTGAGTGGACACACTCAGCCCATTCCTTCCAGAGGAGCTGAGCCTGTGCTGTCCACTGAGTGTTTTCACTGGAGGGAGGAGGGCAGGGAAAGTGTTTCCATTCCCTCTCTAACAGAGCACTTTAGGGGTGCATCAGCAGTGGGTGAAGCTCTCTGCTCCCACTGCATTCCTGCACTAATGAGCAAAGCACAGCTGCAGCTCCAGGGCTGTAAATACAGCTCAGTGAAACTGAACCAGGCTGGGATTCCAGGTGAGACCTGGGCAGTTTTAACAACTCCTTTATTTCCCAAGGGCCTGGAGGGATTGCACGCAGGGAATGGCTTTAAACTGACAATGGGTAAATATAGATGGGATATTGGGCAGGAATTGTTCCCTGTGAGGGTGGGCAGGCCCTGGCACAGGTGCCCAGAGCAGCTGTGGCTGCCCTTGGATCCCTGGCAGTGCCCAAGGCCAGGCTGGATGGGGACTGGAGCAGCCTGGGCCAGTGGAAGGTGTCCCTGCCATGGCAGAGGTGGCACTGGATGAGCTTTCAGGTCCCTTCAAATCCAATCATTCCAGGATTCTGTGATTCTGTTTTAGGAAATGAGTGTATAGAAATGATCTCTTTTTCCAAAAATAAAAAAAAAATGAGTGGCAGTAACTGAACTGTAGCTTGCCTGCTGTTAGTGTCACCTTTGTCACCTGCTCCAGGTGACCCTGCCTTGCTGGGAGATTGCACTGGGTGATCTCTAGAACTCTCAGACCCTAAACACTCTGTGATTTGGGGATTCTGTGGCAGTGTTTGTTTCCTTGGATCGGAGGCAGAGGAGCTCTTCCCTCAGAGGTGTTTGCAGCACCTGCTTCCCTGTGAGTCCTCTGTTCCTCCCCAGCACCGTGGAGTGAGCATTGAAATAAATTCCAGGGTTCCAACTGCAATCATTTCTCATATGATTGCATTGATTTTTTGGATATTCACAAGCTGTTGCCTTGATTGAATTTTATGGCAAGATTATGACTCGATTATGGAGAGCTGTGCTGGTGTTTATTATGCAGCCCCTAATAGAAACCCTCTTTTTAGCAAACCACTCTTCCTTTCCCCAGCACATTCTGCTGCTATTGTCTCCTCTCTGGTCACAATGGAAAACTCATGGGAAGTGGGTCTCCTCTATCGAATGTGGTAATTAAATTATCCTCATTTGTGGAGCTGTTCCTGGTGTGTATTTTTATTTAGCTTAATTATCCCCCTTGGCAGGGAGCCTGCTGGGAGTCCCGACACTAATGTTGCTCCAAAGGGAATCCAGCATCCTGCTCCCAGCCTGCATCTGTCTGTCCCTGTGTGCTGGCTCTGTTCTCCCTGCCTGCTTTTGCTCACTTTTTATTACATTTATTCCTTATTTAGTGCAGCCTTTTCTTCTCCCTTGAAATGATTTTAATAATCTGTCATCTCTCTTGATTTACGTGAGTTTGGAGTGGGGTCACGTGCAAAGCCACCAGCAGTGGGGGTCACTGCTGCTTAGGAGGGCCTGGCATCACACCAGAGGGATTTGCTGCTTCTCTGTTTGGGATCTCAGAGCCAGGGAATCCCAGGAATCAGCAGCTCAGTCACCTGCAGCAGCACCCCTGACTTGCAGGCTCGTGACACTGCACGTGCAGGACACACAGAGAGAGTTCTTCAAGGCTGCAATTTTATAGATTCAGGGAATGTTTAAGTTTGGGCCCTTAGGGACCATCAAGAGCCATTAACCTGGCCCTGCCAAGCCCTCCAGTGCCTGGGTCATCTCTTGAGGGCTGCAACAAGATGAGTTTTAAGGTCTGTTCCCCTCTGTGCTGCATCTCTGCCCTCTGGGACAGCCCCTCCCAGCACAGCTGGGACTTCCCTTCCTGCTGCTGCCCCTCTGGATTTGGCTGGGTCCCCCCTGCCCCCATCTTCTGCCAAGGGACACTCTTGTGTTTGCTCCTTTGCCTTGAAATGTGGGATCCTGGAGTGGTTTGGGTGGGAGGAACCTGAAAGCTCATCCAGTGTCACCCCTGCCATGGCAGGGACACCTTCCACTGGCCCAGGCTGCTCCAGCCCCCATCCAGCCTGGCCTTGGGCACTGCCAGGGATCCAGGAGCAGCCCCAGCTGCTCTGGGAATTCCAGCCCAGCCCCTCCCCACCCTCTCAGCCAGGAATTCCTGCCCAATGTCCCATCTAACCCTGGCAGTGGGAGCCATTCCCTGGGTCCTGCCCCCCATCCCTTGTCCCCAACCCCTCTCCAGCTCTCCTGGAGACCCTTGTGTAGGAGTTGCCTCCTCCTTGGTGGTGAGAAGGGAACCTTTGTGCCTTTTTGTCACCTAGATCAGTGCAGGCTGGGGCACAGAAAATCTCTCTTTTTTTACAATTTTAACTGAGAATGTGTGTTGGGCAGCACAGAAAGCAGAAGCATTTCCCCGAGTCTGAGCAGGGCTTTGTTTCCTCCCTGGATGCAATAACTGCCCTTGTTACCAAATTTATCCAAATGCAGAACTAAAAGATCTGATAGGTTTTTCCCTTGGCCAGATTCTGTTATCTCTGGGCTGTGTGTGTGTGCTAAGTACCACAGAGGGAACTTCTTTCTCCAGTGTGACAAATTCAGTAAAATTATCTGTTGGCACCATCTTCACAAGCAGTTGTCAGTTTTATTATCTGACTCAGATTATTGTTTATACAGACATTTACTGAAATACTGCATTACCAGTCAAGAAAAACACAAATAACGATTTTATAGATATATATTTATATAAAAAGCAAAGCTGGCACAGCTAAAAATACAGTTAGTGAAATACCTAATGCAGCCTGAAGTAGAAAAAGTGTTTTGAAGCCCAAGAATTTATAAGAGAAATCTCTGAAATGCTGCCAGTTTGAGCCAGAGGTGCAAAGCTTAGTAACGAGTGAGGACAGGGTGAGTAGAGCCTGCTCACACCTTGTTGTTACTCCAGGTTTGCAGCAGCTTCTGCTGTGAGCAATGAGTTTATTGAATTATGAACATCAAAATTCCTGTGTTTTACTTAGGGCAATGGGTTTTACTATTATGGAAGAAAATGGAAGTGATAAGGCTTGGTTGATGAACATAATGATTTTAGAACACATTAATTAAGAAGAGAGCTCACAAGTGCCTATTTCGAGCAGATGGAAAATTCAGGAAATCATCAGAGAGGTAATTGCAGTGGTTATGGAGCCAGAAAAAAAAGGGAAGGAGCTCCTGAAGGGAAGCTGAAGGGGAAAGGATCTGATAGAAAAGTTGCCAGTCTCACCTTAGTGCTCAGGGCACAAACCTGGCTGTGGGGAAGAGAGAAAGAAGGTGCAGAACAGGGGGAAAATGTGAATAATAACAGAGAGCAAGGATTGTGCCCAGGGGAAACGCTGACTCCTCAGCTTGGAAAAGAGGGAAGTGGTACCAGCTGCACTTCAGGGGGGGATTAGCAGCTGCCACAGGAGGGGTGACCCTGAAAATGTGGAAATTGTGGCTAAGGAGCCTCAGAGGTGCCAATAAAAACCATGGAGCACCAGCCACGCCAGGGCTGGATGCAGGTGAGCCAGGTGGGACTGGCACAGAGCCAGCTCAGGGGGAAGAGGGGGAAATAAAATCCAGCTGTGGAGGAGAATGAGCAGCCTGGAGACTGGGAATGGACACAAACACATCTGGGTCCATGGCTGCCCTTGCTCTGGGACCAAGCTGGAACTTGTGTTTCATCAGCTCACAGCCCTCAGGTGTTCTGGGTGGAGTTGTGCTGCATAAAAAGGAATATTGGGGGGAAAAAGCTGCATGAACCAGCTGGAAAAAATGCAAAATGCAGTTTGAGATGGACACCATCATCTTCATCATCCTCTTCTTCTTCAGAGACAGGTCCAGGCAGTGCTGCAGACACAAGGAAGTGGCCCAAAGAACACAGTGCTTAAATTGTGATTCAGAAGTACCACTGAAAATGAAAGTTCAGGAAAATTGAAAGGCAGACCTGGAGCAGAGACTAGACAGAGCAAAAGGAATAAAATAGGTATTTATTGAAAGGCCAAAAAAGATACACCCTGGGCAGCACAAGAGCTTGGTCAGGCTAAACCCAGGTTTAACCTGGACCCAAAAATGGGCACAAAATGGACAACTGGCCATGTGGTCTCACACTTTGATAAGTTCTGGTCTATCAGCACATTGGAGTTCATTGTCCAATTACAGCTTCAGCTTATGAAGCTCCATCCTCCTTGGTTTTCTCTCTTCACTTCATCGTGGTTTTTGTTCTTGGGCTTGAAATTTGTATTGGTTGTCCTTGGTCCCAAACTGGAAAAGGAATTGTTTTGTCTCCCCTACCCTGAGAAGAGAGTTTACCAACTCTTAATATGAAACCCAGAACTACCCACTAGAACAGCCCAGAATGTGAAAAATATCGAAGGTAAAGCTTAAAGCATCAATAGCACAGGAGGATCAGTGGATTGCTGTTATTTCCTGTCACCTGTTCACAGCCAGGTGAAAGCTTTACTGCTCACTCTCCCTTTATTCATTATTTCAGTGCTGGGGTTCCTGGCAGTGAAATCCAGCAGAAAGGCAGGATTCTGGGAGCTGGGGAGGGAAAACTTCTGTGAAAAGAGGTGAGCAGGTGGAGGATGAGCACCATCACACCTCCTTGCTGCAGGGAGTGATCATCACAGCTTGGACTCTCTGATCTTGGAGGCCTTTTCCAGCTGGAATGATTCTGGAATTCCAAGGTTTCCCATGGCTCAGTGGCCACATGCCCCTCATGCCTCCAGGGATGCATCTGAGCCCCAAAATGCTGCTGGACCAGAGGTGACTTGGGGTAAGGGCCACTTCAGCCTTTGATTCCTCATTTCTTTTCCTTTGGCTCCTCTGAGACTCTCCAGTAATTCCAGCAGCAGAGCCCTGAACCTGTCTCTGCCTCCTGCATTGTGCAGACCTTAAATTGCAAATAAACTTGATAATAGAAGAGAGGAACTGAGGAAGACTGAATAATAAGACAAGATCAAGACTTGGATACCACGGTGCTGTGAAGCCTCAAAGCACTGATAACAGATAAAATGAAATTATCAGAATCTGGGAGTATTTCACAATTAAAAATAATGGTTTTAATTAAAATAATTCCAGGGGAGAAGGAAGTATCATTAGCCACGTTTCATGCTCTTCCCATAACTTCATATCAATCTGAGAGCTGCTGTTCCATGGAATCCTGGAATGGTTTGGATTGGAAGGGGTCTTTAAAGCTCATCCTGTTTAAAGCTCATCACCTTTCACTAAACCAGGCTGCTCCAAGCCTGGTCTAGAGCCCTTTGTCAGGTTTCTGTGAATCCCATTAGGAGATTTATTTTTTTTTTATAATCTATCATTCCCATTTTGTTCCAGTCCTCTCAGTGACACCATGGCCCCATCACTCCCAGGACAGACACCGTGCTATGAATCAGCAGGACAAGGTGTAAAAAAAAACATCCCGAAATCCTGCTGGGAATTCTCCTGGGGTCCTTTGGGTGCTGAGCTATTTGAGGGTGCATTTAACGATGGCAGAGAATCATGCCCAAAGGTGGAAGCCCAAGGAGCCCAGGATTAAAGCAGAGTTTTAGCCCTGTGTGAGACAAACGCTGCTCCCTGCAGGGCTGGCTTTGCTGGGAGGGCACGCTGGGGTTAAGCAGCAGAGCAGGTTCCAGGAGCTCTGGGGGGAGGAGGGGAGCAGATTGCCAAGGCACAATTACAGTAAATGAAGGAAGCACAGCCCACACCTGTGCCTGGGACCCCGAGCTCCAATCCAGCCCTGATTGCATCTCCAGGGACTTCCCGGAGGTAAAGTGTCAATTAGTGTAATGACCCTGGGCTTGGTCCACTCTGCTCCCTCCTTCTGAGCATGGAATAATTTCATGGACGCTGGGGGATCTCTTTTAGCAAACTCCTCACAACACCACCTGCTCACCCTCTCATTCTTGCAGTGCTATTCCCAGCTCTCCTTCCCGGGATTGCTGAACTGGAATACGAAATGCAGCTCGCCCTGGGGGCAGCATCCTCCCAGACAATGGTGCCCAGACACCTGTACAGATAATTCCACCTCTTTTTGGAACAGGGAATGCAGCAAACCTGGCCTTGCAGCCCAGGTCTGCATATGCATTCCAGGAAAGGATGGGACTCCAGGTAGGAGAGGTTCCCAGCTCCCTTAACAGCTCAGACTGATTACCATGAGGTAATTATCCCCATTTTACATGCAAATTCCAGGCACTCGTACAGATTTTGTCTCAAAATGCACTTGCTTAGGGCTGGAGGCAGCTTTAACTCCTGTGCAGTCAGTAAATACTTCACAAATCCATGGATGTGGGATTTTGGGGCATGTTGTGGAGCTGAACAGGAATATCTGAAGAAAAACTGAGCCATGGAGGCAAGGCAGGAAAACCAAGCCCCATGGAATCCATGGGGTCAAGAAAAGAAAATCAGCCTCCATGGAGCAGGGGTGGATGGGATATTGGGAAGGAATTGTTCCCTGGGAGGGTGGGCAGGCCTGGCACAGGGTGCCCAGAGCAGCTGTGGCTGCCCCTGGATCCCTGGCAGTGCCCAAGGCCAGGCTGGACAGGGTTTGGAGCACCCTGGGCCAGTGGAAGATGTCCCTGCCCAGGGCAGGGGGTGGGATGAGATGAGCTTTAAATCCCTTCCGACCCAAACCATTCCAGGATTGTGGGATCCCATGAAATTCAGGAGCTTCTCAGGATACTCTGGATTTCAGGGTGGTCCTTCAGCTCTCTCCTCCAGGATCCAGGCAGCTGGGTGTGAAAGCAGCAGCTCCAGCTCCTCATCCCACATTCCCTTTGGGCTCTCTATCAGCCCAGCCCCACAATCAGCCTCTCCCTGGCTGCCTGCCGAGGAGCTGCGATATTTTTAGGGTTTACTGGAAACGCTTGGCACATGGCTGGCCTTCAAAATGTGATTGTTTTGCAAAGAAGGAAATTAGCTGGAGTGTGGGGCTGGTGGCCAGCTTGGCCTGGGAGCAGAGGGAGCCCGAGGTCAGGACCCAGCTGCATTGTTTCTTTTATCTTCAGAAGGAATTTGCCGCTCTCTGTGGGGTTTGGGGTGGTTTTTTTAAGTGACTCTTAACGTGATAGACAAAGAGAGATCATTGTTAGGAATCCTGCTTTTTAGAAATACTTGAGATATTATTGAAGTGCACCCTGAGCCACTCCAACAAATACCTGCTGCAGGAAACGGGTGGGTCAGGATCTGCTCATTTATAACCACGTTTGGGGCATGGCAGATGGGTCCCAGCTTGGAATAATCAAGCTGTACTGGAAGAATGTGGATGGGGCATGTTGTGGAATGGGGGAGGTATTCTCCTCTTGGACAAGGCCCTTCTATTCTTCTCTCTGTTTGCATAATTTTAGTTCATTTCCTTGGTGGTTGTGGAGTTTAACTGGCCCCGGGGTTGTGTTTGAAACCCTTCCTGAGAACACTCTTGTAAAACAAAATATTGACATTCCCTTCACTTCCCTACAACAAACGCCTCCGCCCGGGGCAGGTGTTCCAGGAGAGCTCTTGGAGGAGAGGGGGATGAGTGTGGAGAGCTGCTGACCTCAGGTGGGACACGCTGGAAGGGTTGCCTTGGGAAATTTCTGTCCTAAGCTGTCTGGGAAAGTGTTTGTCCTGTGTCTGGGAAGTCTCCCTTGATAATCATTGAAGGGACAGCTCGAGGACAGCCCAGAAATGCCTTTTTTATTTGCTAAGACAATTCCCTTGGGAATCCACGTGAGCTCCTAGCAGATCTGCACGGGGAGGAAGCCTTGGGGCCCCAGGAGCAGCAGTTTGGACAGCTGAGCTGGTCTGGAGCCAGGTGATTCCTGGGGAGGCCAAGCCACTGCCATCCTCGCTGCCCTAAGCAGAGCACCTGCACCCTGCCAGCCTGGATTTCATTCCCCACAGCCCCGTGGGCAGCTGGCAGGGTGTTTGCACATCTCCTCCTCCTTGTGGCCTGGGGAAAGGCCCAGCCTGGTGATGTGGCCAGCAGAGTGAAGCCCCAGCCCTGACCCCTATGCTTTCCCTGTTGCAGTTTTGCCAGTGAGGAATACCAGCAGGCTGTGGAGCACATCTCAGGGCTGGTCCAGCAGCACAAGGCCACCCTGGTGCCAGGCCAGCCCCAGCTGAACGTGTGTGACCAGGCTGTCATGGTGAGTGCCCAAAGAACAAATGCACTGGGGAATCCTTGGAATAAAACGCATTTTGTAAAGGTTTCATAAAATGTCAGGGTTGGGAAGGGATGGAGAGGAGATGCACAGTCAGCTGTTGGTGGCTTCCTTGCTTAGAGACAGGGCAGATCCTTCTCCTTTCTAATCCCCTTCTGCAATTCTCAAAATCCTAGAATTTTGGAATCCTGCAATGGTTTTGATTAGAGCTCGTGCAGTGCCACCCCTGCCATGGGTGGAGACACCTTCCACTGTCCCAGGTGGCTCCAAGCTCTGTCCAGCCTGGCCTTGGGCACTTCCAGGGATCCAGGGCAGCCACAGCTTCTCTGGACAACCTGTGCCAGGGCCTGCCTGCCCTCCCAGGGAACAATTCCTAATTCCCAATATCCCATCTCTCCCTGCCCTCTTTGTTTTGAGTCTTCTATGGGACAGTGCCTCATTTTCAGTGATGTATCTTTGCTCTTGCTCTGTCTCCTCCACTTCCCCCCATGTCTGAAATTTCCAAAGTTTTTATTGAAATTGAACATCTTCAGTTCTGCTTTCTGTTTCAAGTCTCCTGTTGGAAAGTTACAGTTTGGCTTCCCTGTCAAACACTGCTTGGTTTGTTGAGAACCTGGGAAAGGAGCTGGATGATCTGGGGGTGGTTGTCACTTGACAGGAGGTTGTGTAGTCTGAGGGAATGTGTCTGTGGGCTGACAGACAAAATAGTAACAGGCAAAATCTTACAGGCAAAATCTTGTAAGGGGCTGTTACAGAATAGTAACAGGCAAAATCTTCCTGATGCAGAAATAATCTCCTGAATCAGGCAGAACCTGCTGCCTCTGGTCTGTCACCAGCAAAGAACAAAACGTGGAGCTGTGTCCCCTCAGTAACAAGGCAAAGATCTCCCTTAGCTTTGTCCCATCTCTTTATTTTTGATGTTAAACAGGAAAAAGGTTTGAGGGCCCATTGTTTCTGTGTTGTTTTCTTTCTTTATTCAACTTTTCCCTTAATAAATGCTGTTCTCTGCTCCTCTGGGACCTTTTGGATTCAGGCACTGTCCCCAGGGCCTGGCTGCTGCAAAGGCATTTCTACCAAAAGTGCTTCACAAATTGCAGGCCATCAGAGGCAGAAAGTGGGCTGGGGGGATCCTAATCCCAGGAGAAATGTTTCAGTCCTGGCAGGAAACGTGGTGAGTTCTCCAATCTGTGTGCACTCCTCCCAGGAGAGCTCCATGGTCACCACACCAAAATATCAGGCAGCAGATTGGTGCCTTGGGAGAGCAGAGATGGAGATTAGCAAATCTGTAGGGAGTGATTGTATTGCTGGGGTGGACTGGGGCCTAAATCTGGTTTGGGGGGATGCTGGGAGGAGGATAGGACAGGTGACTGTCTCCTGTCACTTGTTTATTTGATAAGGCTGTTTGGGGTATTTGGGAGAGAGGAGAAGAATTGTCTTTATTTACACATAAACAAAGTGTGGGGAAGTGTTCAAGGAAGTGTCCAAGGCCACGGAGGGACAGGACACAGGGAATGGCTTCCATTGCCACAGGGCAGGGCTGGGTGGGATATTGGGCAGGAATTCTCTCCTGGGAGGGTGGGCAGGCCCTGGCACAGGTGCCCAGAGCAGCTGTGGCTGCCCCTGGATCCCTGGCAGTGCCCCAGGCCAGGCTGGATGGGGCTTGGAGCATCCTGGGCTGGTGGAAGGTGTCCCTGCCATGGCAAGGGTGGCACTGGACGAGCTTTCAGGTCCCTTCCCAGCCAAGCACTGCAGGATTCCAGGGCATGGATCATTCTGCAGCTCCTGCAGCTGAGGGTGATGGAAGCCCCAAGCAGGGGAGGTTTTGCAGCCCAGCTGTGCTGGCCCCAGCAGCAGCAGCCAGGGAGCCCCCCCAGAGCCAGCTCTGCTGGGTTTTCCTGCTCTGGAGGTGTGGGAGAAGCTGTTCCCTGCAGCTCAGGGCTGGCCTGGCCCACAGCACACGTGGTGTCCCCAGGGCTCCCAGCACAGACCAGCAGCAGGACTGGGACTGCGGGAGTGCAGCACAGACCATTTATTGTTCTGCTTTTTCAAAAGAACAAACATTTCATTTCATCTATTCCTTTGGCTCTCAGTCCCTTCTGCAGAGTGCTCTGAATTTTCCAGCCGTGGCTGCACATTTTAAAGCAGAGGAACAGATTTAGAAAATGGCATTAATTGTTCTGAGAGCCTGTGGAGCCCTCGGTGCAGAGGTGCCTCCAGCACAGCTCCCTCTGGGTCTGCTCCTCTGAAGGAATAGCTGGTGTCTCACTGCCATCTGTTGTCAGCTCCGTGGAACAAAAATCTGCTCCAGTGTTTTGTTTTTTTTTCCTGGGGTTGAGCGTTTCTTTTCCGTAGGAATTTAATTCCAAGAAAACATAAATACTTGAAATACTTGCTGGGTGAAAATCAGCAAAACGAAAGGCAAGAGGTCATTGTTGAAGTGGCCCTTAACAGGGGACAGCAGGAATGTCCCATGGGTGGACAGACCTGAGAGAGGGAGGCACAGACAATGAGCACAAAAGAATCCTGAAGGCAGGATGAGAATTGTTATCTGCCCTTCCCATGACCACAATCCCAAATTTTAAATGGCAAAACGTCAATGAAACTGAAAATGTTCGTTTATCCAAATTCCTTCCTCCATTAATCCCTCTGGAAGCTGAGGTTGGCATTGGATCTCCTTGCCTGGTGTCCTTTTTCTGTTCTGCACATCCAGGTAGCTCAAGAAAGGTGGAGACAAGGAAAACAAATAGTTTTGTAAATAGTGCAGGCACTGGAAGAGGTGTCTCAGGAATGCTTCCTGCTCCATCTGCCCATGGACTCATCCATCAAAATGCTCGTTAAAATACCAGCATTCTTATCTCCCTCACACCCTTGGCCTTCTGCTGCCTTTTGCTTCCTCAGGAAAGTGCCTGGATATTGCAGTGCTGAGAGTGGGAACTCCCCTGGAATCCCAGGAAAACTGGGGGAGGCACCAAAGCCTCCTGGTCTGGTTGCTCTGTGCTACTACAGGAGAGAGGAGGGTCACCAGCATCCCAGCAAACTGGGAGAGGCCAGGAAGGCCTGGTGTGTCCCAGAGGAGGGAATCAGCTGCTGCACAGGATTTGTAGCCTTTCCCAGCTTTTATTTGAGCAGTGTTTGGAGTGGGGAAGTTTATGAGCCCAGAGGTTTCGGCTGCAAGAGGAGTTTCATTTTTCAAGCAGCACATAAAAGTGTCTTTGTGAGGATCATAAGGAGCTGGTTGGGGTGAGAGCTTAGCAGATACTTGATGTGAATTATCTTTCTGTCTCTTTCTGTTTGTTTTTAACAGAATTGGTCCCCTCCAGGCTGTGAGAAGCTTGGGAAGTGCCTGAAAGCGCCAGAGTCTGATCCTAAGAAATGCTCTTGGCCTCACTGATGGCTGCAGCCCTCCAGAGCTACCCAGAGGCAGCTGGACACCCAGTTTGCAATGCCTGCTCCTGCTGGCACTCCTGTTTACACAGGAAGGGTGTGATGTGTGCATGATATCATCACTTGCTCTTCCAAAAGGGCCAGTGTTTATATTCCTCGTGCTCAGGGTTTAGCCTCTACTCCTCTCTTCTCCCAATTCTTGCCCTAAATGGTAACTCCAGGGAGGATTGGTTCAGCTGTAAAAGCTCTCTGGACAGCCACAGCTCTGCCACCAGCTCCAAAATGCCATGGGACACTCCTGCTCTTTCCACCCAACCTGGCTCACTGGGGTGCCCCAGCAGGAGCCATGGGACAGGTCAGGAAACTGGAAGCTGCCAGAGAGCCCTGCCCAAACTGCCCATGTTCTGTTTGCCTGTAACTTGTTGTTTTAACATTTGATTTCCATTGTGAACTCTGCACATCAGCTTGTTTTTGCTTTCTCCTGAAATCTGTGAGTTCTGGGTGCAAACAAGGGATCCCTGCTGTTCACAGCTGAGGGGTTTGGATCCAGGGTGAACACCCTGAGTTCCTTCCATGTGTGGCTGCAAATGTTCCCTAGGTTGTGGTTTAAGGAAAGGTGAGGATTGTGTTCAGGTAAGTGTTGGATTGGGGTTACAGCCCCTGCCAGTGCCTGAAGGAGCTCCAAGAGGGCTTGAGAGGGACTTTGGAAAAGGGCCTGGAGTGCCAGGACACAGGGAAGGGCTTCCCCCTGCCAGAGGGCAGGGTTAGATGGGATATCAGGGAGAAATCCTTCCCTGGGAGGGTGGGCAGGCCCTGGCACAGGTGCCCAGAGCAGCTGTGGCTGCCCCTGGATCCCTGGCAGTGCCCAAGGCCAGGCTGGACAGGGCTTGGAGCACCCTGGGCTGGTGAAGTGGGGTTGCATTGGATGAGCTTTCAGGTCTTTTCCAACCCATTCCAAACCATTTCAGGATTCTGTTGCCCAGTTGTTGGCGCAGGACATCTGTGGGGAGCTGGGGGTCAGGTGTTCATTTCAGGGCTTTCCTTAATTTCCAAAAATCTGTGTCCAAAGCTGGTCCAAGCCATGCTCCCCATCTCGTGCTCTGCCAAGTGCAGGCTCAGAAATGCCCCTTTGCATCAGCCCTTAACTCTTGACCCCGTTTCCAGCACACGCTCTCCGAGGAATTCTCCTTGTGCAAACTTTCCCCAGCCTGGCTGTAGCTCTCCTCCAGCCAGGGGAGCACGGAGCCTTTGCTCAATTCCTCAGGGCAGACCCCTGCTCTGCCTTGGAGCCTGTTCCACACCCTTCCCTGCCTCCAATAAACCTGTCTGGAGCAAAACCAGGCTCCTCTGGGCCTGCAGGGCAGCAGCTGGAGGGAGCCCTGAGCATGTGTGGGTTCAGGCTGAAAGAGGGGAAATTTAGCTTGGATATGAGGAAGGAATTGTTCCCTGTGAGGGTGGGGAGGCCCTGGCACAGGGTGTCCAGAGAAGCTTGGAGGAGCCTGGGATACTGGCAGGGATGGAACTGGATGAGCTTTTAGATCCCTTCCCACCCAAACCATTCCATGCTTCTCCATTTGTCCCACCAGCAGCTCTGCTTCCACCCCTGCAGTGTTTTCCACAGCACATGTGTCCTCTCTGTGTGATCTTGTGCTGCCTTAGGGAAATCCAGGTGCTCTGGACCTGGAAACAGCTCAAATTCCTTCCCAAGCTAAGCTTGGAGCTGCTTGAGAGCTCTGCTTCTGTGCCAGCTGCTGTGCTCTGGGCTCTCAGCTGCTTGTTCCTACCCTCCTGCAATCCCAAACACTCCCACTCCCCATTCCCATGATTTAGGTACTGTAATCCCCCCCCACAGTAATTCCTGGTGTGTGTCTCATGAAGCTGGATAATCCCATAAAACTGGAATAGGAGCAGCACTTGCTGTTCCTCTCAGAAATCCCAGCCAGCATTTCAGGGATCCCTGCACATCTGCAAGTGGCATTTGTTTATAGCCCACATTGCTTAGGATGTTTCTAGCTGTCCTTCAAGTGTATCCTGGCATTTCCAGCTCATCCATAACATTTCTCCTTGTTTAGACACAGCTCAAGGCAGGGGAGATGGAGCCAGCAGCTCCCTCAGAGGTGAGGAGAGGGCTGGGAGCAGCCTTGGGTCTGTCAGCACAGGGGAGAAAACCAGGAACTCCCCATTTCCTGGGGCTGCTCCACCTCTGCTTTAGGGCTTCTCCGTGACCAGGGAAGGGAGAGGAGCTGGGAAAGGGCTGGAGAATTCCTGAGGGAGCCAGGAAGGGAATGGAGAATCCTGAGTGTGCTAGGAAGGGAAAGGAGAATCCTGAGGGGGCTCAGCTGGAGCAAAGGAGGCTCAAGGGGAATTTCTGGCTCTGCACAGCTCCCTGCCAGGAGGGGACAGCCAGGGGGGATTTGGGATCTCATCCCAGGGAACAGGGACAGGAGGAGAGATGTGCCAGAGTAGGGTTAGGTTGAATATCAGGGAATTTTATTCATGGAAAGGGAGAGAAGCATCAGCACAGGGCAGTGGTGAAATCCCCAGCCCTGGAAGTGTTGAGAACCACGTGGATGTGGCAGTGAGGTGACCATGGAGGTGACCATGGAGGTGGTGCTGGGCTGAGGGTTGGACTCGGTGATCTCCAAGGTCTTTTCCAGCCTCAGTGACTTTGATGGCACAATTCTGTCACCTGGGGCTGTCAGAGCCCTGCATTCACTCTGAAACTCCCACCAGAGGAGGGAGTCCATGGCTGCAAGTCCCTGGAATCCTGTCAGCCCTCAAATCCTTGTGTGGTAACACTTCCTGGGGTTTTGTGCTGCTTAGGAAGAGTTCCCCCAGGATCAGAGCTGGGCCCTGGCCTGGCCACACTCCTCAGTCCCCAAAATTTGCTCCTCCCTATCCCCTGCCTGCTGCTTCCTCCTTTTCTCTTTCATAGCTGCACTTTGGAAGATCCTGCTTTGCTGAACTTGTTCTGAGCAGCCACAGGGTTTGTCCCCCCTCCCAGCACAGCAAACCCTCATTCCTCCCTGGAATAATCTCAGGACACAGATCCTGGAGGGAAATTTTGCACTTGAAAGCAAGTAAGTGAAGCTGTGGAGTGTCTGTTTAGAACAAAAGGACACAGAGCAGATAATAAATAATCAGGGTTTAATGTGACAAAGCTTCTGCTTTAAATTTAAATAGGAGTAGTTGTTTTACAGTTAGTTAATAGAAGGAATTTTAAATTAATGCCTTTCCTAAAAATGTACAGATATAAAAGTTATGACGTAAAGAACTAATGAGGAAAAATAAATTAATTTATCAGCAATGCAGTCTGTGATTTCACCTGCAAGCCAAGGCAGTAACACCTTGCTTTGGGGCACTCTCCCAGATTCACCTCCTGGGTCATGGGACTGCCTGGGGTTAAAAACAACTTGGAATTATTTTTACCATGGATCAATCTCCCAGCCCACACGGGGAGGGGTGGGGATGGTGCCTGCAGCCCCCACTTCCCAATCAGGGCAAAAAGTGGCCACATCTGCCCTTAAAAACCATCCTGAGCTGCTGGCCTGAAGCTTCCCAGTTTGGGAACTGGGGCAGGAGTGGGGCTGGAGGGATTTCCTGCCCACTCAGGGACCTGCAGCAGCCAAACTGGTCTGGTGGTGGCTTCTGTTCTCAAGCTAGGAGACAGAAATGCTGAAGGAATGCTGGAGTTTAGAGCTGTGATGTTCCTTTCTTTATGTTTATTATGCTGAACGCTAAAAGCTTAATATCTTCCTGGCTTAAGAGTCCAAAGAATTTCTTTCTTGCCTGTAATTTCCAATTAGCTGAGCCTTCCAAGCCTCCCAGCTCTGCCCCTGAGGCTCTGTTATCATCCCACCCTCCGTGCAGAGAAGCTTCCGAAATGGATGGAACTAATAATCGTGGCAAAACTCCGGCTGCATTTCCAGGCTCTGGCTGCAAAAGTGAAGCCTTGATTTCAAATCCTGCAGCGACAAATGGATTATTTCGGTGGCAAATTGGTCCCCGGGCACCAACAATTTGGGGAGCTGAAAGCTGGAAGTGGGAAGCAGCAGATGAGTTCCCAACACTTCGATGCAAGGTCAGTGCCCTGCAAAGTGCAGCAGGGAAGGAGAACACGGCTCTGCCTGGCCCAGGGCAGCCTCAGGAATGTGGGGTCAGGGGGAAAATGGGGAAGTTTGGAACAAGGGAAGCGAGTGCATCCCATGGTAAAACCTGGGGGCTGGTTTTAGATTTGATTCAAAGAGGTGGAACTGATTTCTCCAAGGAGGAGGCTGTGGGACTTGGGACAGCAGTGGGAGTGGCAGCTGCCATACCTGTCACCTCCAGCCCTTCCCAAACATCAAGGACAGCATCCCAAAATTCCTGGTTTCACGTAAAGCAGCTCCTCAAGGCTGGACACTCTTGTTTTCCCCAGCTTTGAAATAACCCCATGGAAGGATTGCAGCAGCTGAAGAAGGACCTGTGGAAGGTGAGAACTGAACAGAGTTTGTGGGGGAGGAAGGTTTGGGGTGCTGGGTGGTGATTTTTGGCTGCAGAGTCCCCAGCAGCCTCTGGAGCACAGCCAGCAGAGAAATCCCTCCCCAGGGATCCTGCCCTTGTCCTCAGCACTGGGAAACTTTACAAACTAAACACATTTTTATTCTCTTAGGAGTTCCTTTGCTTGTTCAGCTTCCAAATAACTGTTCTGCAGTTAGAATGGCCTGTTTTCCATCTCTCCTAGCAGTTAGAATACTTGGAAATGGACTTTTCCTTTTGTTTTCTGGTAGCACTGGATGTTTTTCTATGTTATCAGGAGGCGACACTGTGGTGCCCCTTGAATTAAACTGTCAGGTTTTAAGAACAGCTGCAAGGGAAGAACTGAAATCTCATTTTGAGTTCTTTTTTTTCCTTTGGAAAATGGCTATTTTAAACACCAAGGCTCCATTTGCCTGTTTTCTTTTTATCCTCTTCCACCGTTTAAAGTTTTGTTGTTGCTTGAAGTCTAGTTGGGATTATATAAATCCTAAATAAAGGTGGATTCGTAGCCAGAAGCTTGTGGTCTTTTAGGAGGGAGAAAAAACCTCTGCCTTCCAGCTTCTGGAGAGAGGCAATCTGGCAGCTCTCCGGGCCTTTGTCCCTCTTGGAGTCACTTAACACCCTCTGGGTGACAGGAGGTTGGTAGCACAATTCCCAGCTGAAAGGGAGAGCAGATAAAAGCCAGCAGCGAGGAATGCGAGCCAAATCCATTAGTTCTGGATCAGACACAAAATCCAGGCTGGCCAGGGGAGGGAGAGGAGTTTTGTGTCTCCTCCAAGGGCCTGACCCAACCTGCTGCAGCAAGCCTTGGGCTCCGAGGGAGGCAGAGCTGGATCACGACACTTTTCCCTCTTTTAGGGGGACAAAACCAGCCCCGAGGCTTCTGTCCCAAGCCCAGGGCTCTGGCTGGGGAGCTGCATTCTTCTGGTGTTGAAATAAGATATTGAACTTTTTTTCTTGTTGTTGTTGTTAGGGTTTTTTTTTTTAAAGGGTTTAAAGTGCATGAGTTTCCTCAGCTGAGATTGAAACGAAACATTCCAGTGGATTTGCAGGGAAATTTTTGTGCTCGTTTTCCCTCGTGGAAGGGGGATGTTGAAATTTAGGGCATTTTGTTCCACTTCACACTGAAGTGTTAAAATCCTGAACGGAACAGAAACTTCCAGGCTCAGCACAGCTCTTTAATTGCCTGGTTAAGCTGATTAAAGTTTGTTCCCAAGCTTTGATATTCCCAGTTTCTGTGCTCCCTGGCTAATAACACCTCTCCTATCAGGATCTCAAAGCATTTTTAAATCACTGATAAAACTCGGTGTCCAGAAAAGAGGCAAACCCAGAGTGTGCTGGGGGAATCCAGATTCCAGGTGGTGATTCCTTTGCCAGGCATGGATCAGCCCTGAACCTCTCGGAGCCACGAGCGGATGTGGAGTCACCTCCCGGGTGATATTCCAGAGCCCTTTGACATCACTTTTGGAAAGGGGTCCTAGGAAAGTTCTTTGCAGATGGAAATTGCAGTAGGAGTCAGCGGTGTTGTTTGAAAGGTGGAACAATCTCAGGGAAAACTGATTTCCTTGGGGTGTTCCAGTCCGGTCTGTGCCGGTGGGTGCAGTTGGAATCCTCGGAGATGGGGGATAAATCAGGAGTCCAGACAGGAATCTCAGGAATGTTGCCTTTTAACCAGGATTTTCTGGCAGCTGGGTCACTGCAAGTCCAGTTTGGTGTAACCTCTGGGCCATTCCCAGCAGAACTGATGGAGACAGCCTGGTCCCACATCCCAGCAGGAGAGATCCCTGGCTCTGGGGTGGAGCAGCAGGGGCACGCAGCAGCTCAGCCTGGGGAAGGTTTGCCAGGGTTTGGTTGGGATGGGGGGCCTGAGAACCTCACTGAGCCTCCAGAAAAACGTGGTGGAGTCTCCTACAGTGAGGGTGGGATCATGCAGGGGGTCACAAACAGGGCAGGGGTGACACAAACCCCCCATTCCAGCCCCTCCATTAGTGAGAGGCAGAAGCAGAGCTGCCTGCCTGGCTGAAAAGATCCTTTTTCCCAGGAAATAAGCTCCTGCTTATTTATTTCCACGAGTAGGCAGATAAATTCCATCAGCAATTCCATCTGCCAGGAAGAAGAGGAGTTGCTGGAATAGCTCATTGTCCGGTGCTGTGCTTGTAAGGTCACAAGAGGAACCCATCCAGCTCATCCCAGGCAGTGAGAGTGCCAGGGGGAGGCTGTGTCCTTCCCCCGTGTTTGCTCCCCTGGAACAGCTGCCCGAGGGGATTCTTCTGGTGCCAAAGAGATAATCTGAGTGCAGGGAAAAATCTTAGTTTGTGAGGGATTGCTGTGGAGGGAGCACGGGCTGCCTCTGGCAGGAGAGGGAGTTAACAGGAGTGGGGATTGTTCAGCCTGGGGAAGAGGAGGCTCCAGGGGGACCTCAGAGCTCTTTCCAGTGCCTGAAGGGGTTCTGAGAGAGCTGGAGAGGGACTTTGGACAAGAGCCAGGGTAAGGGGTAATGGCTTCCCCAGAGGGCAGGGTTAGGTGGGATATCAGGGAGAAATTCCTCCCTGTGAGGGTGGGGAAGCCCTGGCACAGGTGCCCAGAGAAGCTGTGGCTGCCCCTGGCAGTGTCCCAGGCCAGGCTGGATGGAACTTNGCAGATAAAAGCCAGCAGCGAGGAATGCGAGCCAAATCCATTAGTTCTGGATCAGACACAAAATCCAGGCTGGCCAGGGGAGGGAGAGGAGTTTTGTGTCTCCTCCAAGGGCCTGACCCAACCTGCTGCAGCAAGCCTTGGGCTCCGAGGGAGGCAGAGCTGGATCACGACACTTTTCCCTCTTTTAGGGGGACAAAACCAGCCCCGAGGCTTCTGTCCCAAGCCCAGGGCTCTGGCTGGGGAGCTGCATTCTTCTGGTGTTGAAATAAGATATTGAACTTTTTTTCTTGTTGTTGTTGTTAGGGTTTTTTTTTTTAAAGGGTTTAAAGTGCATGAGTTTCCTCAGCTGAGATTGAAACGAAACATTCCAGTGGATTTGCAGGGAAATTTTTGTGCTCGTTTTCCCTCGTGGAAGGGGGATGTTGAAATTTAGAGCATTTTGTTCCACTTCACACTGAAGTGTTAAAATCCTGAACGGAACAGAAACTTCCAGGCTCAGCACAGCTCTTTAATTGCCTGGTTAAGCTGATTAAAGTTTGTTCCCAAGCTTTGATATTCCCAGTTTCTGTGCTCCCTGGCTAATAACACCTCTCCTATCAGGATCTCAAAGCACTTTTAAATCACTGATAAACCTCGGTGTCCAGAAAAGAGGCAAACCCAGAGTGTGCTGGGGGAATCCAGATTCCAGGTGGTGATTCCTTTGCCAGGCATGGATCAGCCCTGAACCTCTCGGAGCCACGAGCGGATGTGGAGTCACCTCCCGGGTGATATTCCAGAGCCCTTTGACATCACTTTTGGAAAGGGGTCCTAGGAAAGTTCTTTGCAGATGGAAATTGCAGTAGGAGTCAGCGGTGTTGTTTGAAAGGTGGAACAATCTCAGGGAAAACTGATTTCCTTGGGGTGTTCCAGTCCGGTCTGTGCCGGTGGGTGCAGTTGGAATCCTCGGAGATGGGGGATAAATCAGGAGTCCAGACAGGAATCTCAGGAATGTTGCCTTTTAACCAGGATTTTCTGGCAGCTGGGTCACTGCAAGTCCAGTTTGGTGTAACCTCTGGGCCATTCCCAGCAGAACTGATGGAGACAGCCTGGTCCCACATCCCAGCAGGAGAGATCCCTGGCTCTGGGGTGGAGCAGCAGGGGCACGCAGCAGCTCAGCCTGGGGAAGGTTTGCCAGGGTTTGGTTGGGATGGGGGGCCTGAGAACCTCACTGAGCCTCCAGAAAAACGTGGTGGAGTCTCCTACAGTGAGGGTGGGATCATGCAGGGGGTCACAAACAGGGCAGGGGTGACACAAACCCCCCATTCCAGCCCCTCCATTAGTGAGAGGCAGAAGCAGAGCTGCCTGCCTGGCTGAAAAGATCCTTTTTCCCAGGAAATAAGCTCCTGCTTATTTATTTCCACGAGTAGGCAGATAAATTCCATCAGCAATTCCATCTGCCAGGAAGAAGAGGAGTTGCTGGAATAGCTCATTGTCCGGTGCTGTGCTTGTAAGGTCACAAGAGGAACCCATCCAGCTCATCCCAGGCAGTGAGAGTGCCAGGGGGAGGCTGTGTCCTTCCCCCGTGTTTGCTCCCCTGGAACAGCTGCCCGAGGGGATTCTTCTGGTGCCAAAGAGATAATCTGAGTGCAGGGAAAAATCTTAGTTTGTGAGGGATTGCTGTGGAGGGAGCACGGGCTGCCTCTGGCAGGAGAGGGAGTTAACAGGAGTGGGGATTGTTCAGCCTGGGGAAGAGGAGGCTCCAGGGGGACCTCAGAGCTCTTTCCAGTGCCTGAAGGGGTTCTGAGAGAGCTGGAGAGGGACTTTGGACAAGAGCCAGGGTAAGGGGTAATGGCTTCCCCAGAGGGCAGGGTTAGGTGGGATATCAGGGAGAAATTCCTCCCTGTGAGGGTGGGGAAGCCCTGGCACAGGTGCCCAGAGAAGCTGTGGCTGCCCCTGGCAGTGTCCCAGGCCAGGCTGGATGGAACTTGGAGCACCCTGGGCTAGTGGAAGGTGTCCCTGCCATGGCAGGGCCTCTCCAGAGGACGTGGGTGAAGTTTCCCTGGTCCCAGCTCTCAGCAGCAAACACTGAGCTCAGCCAGGGCTGTTACAGGCTCAAACCACTTCTGCTTTCCGCAGCGAGCCGTGCCCGGACGGCTTTGGAGCAGATCCAAGGTGTATTTGCTAATGGAAGAGGAGATCTGAACTCATTTGGTGGATTTTACACGGCCAAACAATATTCACCACTGGGAGATGGGAGCAGTGGGAGCTCCCTCACCTGCCCAGGACTTGGTGACACCAGGAGCTTTTGCTCCAGGACCCAGGGCTGTGTTATCCCTCATGGGTCTCATCCCAAGCAATGGGTTCAACAAACACAGAATGACTCCAGGAGTTCACACGAGGTGATGAGCGATGGAAAAGCAGCAAATAGTGAAGTCCTGAGGAGCTTGCTGCCTGTGGAAGGCTGGGCAGGGTGAGGGGGTGGAAATGGAACCCCCGGGCAGAGAGCTCCTTGCTGAGGCTGGGGCCAGGCGGGGAAATCCAGCTCCACACGGAGCAGGCACCTGGGAACTCTTCAGAGGGGAGCCTGGGGCTCCATCCATTACCCTGCCAGGGCTCCATGCACCCGGGAATTACAGCTCTGTGTGCCAAGGTGCCAGGGCTCCATGCACCTGGGAACTGCAGCTCTGTGTGCCAAGGTGCCAGGGCTGGGGAACTGCAGCTCCATGTCCAGCACCCCGGAGCTCCAAATACCAGGGAGACTGGGGCTCCAATGCCCCAGGATACGGGAGCTCCAAATACCACGAGGGCTAATGCTCAATGCTCCAGGATACTAGAGCTCAAATACCGGGGTACCGGAGCTCCAAACAGCGGGGTACCAGAGCTCCAAACACCGGGGTACCGGAGCTCCAAACACTGGGGTACCGGAGCTCCAAACAGCGGGGTACCGGAGCTCCAAATACCGGGGTACCGGAGCTCAAAACACCGGGGTACTGGAGCTCCAAACATCGGGATACTGGAGCCCCAAACAGCGGGGTACTGGAGCTCCAAACACCGGGGTACCGGAGCTCCAAATAGCAGGGTACTGGAGCTCCAAACACCGGGGTACCGGAGCTCCAAACACCGGGGTNCACTCCGGGATACCGGAGCTCCAAACACCGGGGGGACTGATGCTTAATGTCCTGGGATACCGGAGCTCCAAATACCGGGGTCCGGATGCTCCATGCGCTGACCCTCCCAGACCTTCCCGTCCCGCGGCACGGCCGCTCGGTGCCGCCGGTGCCCGCCCGCTCNAAGCCCGGCGTGCTGTTCCGGTGCGGCCGGGATGGGAACGGGAACGGGAACGGGATGGAGATGGGGCGAGGATGAGGATGGGAGCGGCGATGGGGACGGGGATGGACGGGGATGGAGCGGGACCAGGGCCGGGGATGGGATCGGGGAGCGGAGCAGGACCGAGACTGGAGGGAGAATCGGGGTTGGAACCAGGACAGGGGTGGGAATGGGGATGGGAGCAGGGCTGGAGCCTGGCCAGGGGCTCGCTGCCACCTCCTGTCCCCGCTGCCCATCCGTGCCCCTGGCAGCAGCGGGCAGGAGCCTTCCCTGGGCTCGGGAGCTGCGAGCAGCCCCCGCAGGTGCCTCACTCCCTGCCCTGCCTCATTGCAGCGATATCAGCCCCTTGCTGAAGGACCCTGTGGCGTTCAAGGCTTTGATTGATCTTCTGGAGGATCATGTGAGGGCATCTTTCCCTAAAATCGACTTCATTGTGGGTGAGTACTGGTTGAACATCCCCCAGGCCAGGGTGGAGTGTCCCGGGTGGGAAGTGTGGGGTGGCCCTTCGGGAATGTTGTAGCCCTTGGACATGAAAATCACCTGAACGTTGGCCTCTGCCATGTGGTAACCTCGGGACAGTTTGTACCCTTCACCTCCTCATGTGATTTCCTGAAGTACTGGTTTGGGATGTGTCGGGTGCTCTCTGACACTTCAGTGCCAGTTGCATAATTCATTGTTAAAAAGGAGGGAGCACACAAGGCCTGCTGTACCTGCAGTGTCCCCACCGTCCCCAGGGCACTGTCCCAGCTTGTTTGCCTCAGGGAGCCTTTCCAGGCCAGCACAAAGGGCCTTGGGGGCCACAACACCTCTCAGCTCACCTGGGAAAGGGCTTCTTGGGCTGGAGCACCGCCCGGGGTTCAAGGAGCACAGAGCAAACCTGGCCCGAGTGTGATAAGTGAAGTCTGCCCTGAGGTCCTGCCTGTGTGCCAGGCTGATACCAAGGTCATACTGGGTTTATCTCTAAGGAAAAGGGTCACAGGGCAGGGAAATGGGCCCTTGGGGCCCAGCTGGGTGAGAACAGGAGTGTGGGCTGTGTTTTCTACCCTCAGAAGTGACTTGAAGAGCAAATTGCTTTTAGAGCCCCCCCTGAATGGGAGGATAAAACAGGGGGGTTGTATCAAAACCCTCCCTCAGTGGAGTGGCTCCAATCTGAGTGATGGGACAGGAGGAAAAGGCCTCAGGTTGCAGCTGGAGGGGGTTAAGTTGGTTATGAGGGAACATGAATTCCCTGAGGGTGATCAGCTATGGGAACAGGCTGCCCAGGGCAGTGGTGGATTCACCATTCCTAAAAATACATGGCTGTGGCACTTGGGGACATGGCTTGGCGGTGGCCTTGGCCAGGCTGGGGAGTGGTTGACCTGATGGTCTTGGAGGCCTTTTCCAAGGTGAATGATTCCCTGATTCCTGGTTCCTGCTGTGCCCCCAGGCCTGGACTCCCGTGGGTTCCTCATCGGGACCCCCCTGGCACAGAGGTTGGGCATCGGCTTCGTGCCCGTGCGGAAAAAGGGAAAACTCCCCGGGGCCACCGAGTCCATCTCCTACAGCCTGGAATATGGCAAGGTGAGGCCTGGGAGGAGCAGGGGCTCAGCCTGGGAGGGCCAGGGGTGCTAAAACCCATGGGGAGGGGGTCCCAGGCCGGGTTCTGGTGCCGTGGATAATCTGGCACAGCACAACCCCTGAGCCACGGTCACTGTGTGCCTGTGGGTGATGTTTGGTGCTGTGCCATGGTTCTTCTCAGGGGGCTGGTGCTCAGACTTGGTGCTAAATGGCTTTCTTTGGCTTGAATTCAGGGGCATGACCACGGAGAGTGTCCCCCACTCTGGCAGTAAGTGCTGTAAGTCAGAGCCTTCCTGCATGGCTTCCCAGCATCCCACCCCGTAACCCCATGGCTGCTCCCAGCCCTGAGCCTCAGCCTGTGCTGCTCCCACTAGGAACTAACAGCAGCAGAACCCCCAAAGCCAGGCCTAAGCCGTGAGGATTGTTTGGGCCAAGCCCAGCATGGGACGAGCTCATGTGACACATCCAAGCAGGTGCCAGTTTGGATCTGGCTCCAGGCTGAGCTCCCCGGTGTGGGACGGGAGATTTTCCTCACTGGAGGACTGCTCTGAGATAAGATTCCACCATAACTCACATGATGAAAGTTCAGGATCTTGGCGTGCCAGAGGGTTGGCCCAGCAATCCCCTCCCTGCTCTGTGTTTCTGTGGCGCTCCTCTGTAGCTGGAATTTGTGGGTTTTTTTGGGATTTTAGGTGCTGAGTGTTTGGGCTGATGTCGCTGAGGATTTGTTTGTGTTCCAGCATGAACCAGCAGCTCGTGAGGGGTTTCTCTCCAAGGCCAGACTAAACCAAAGCTGCTCTTTGCTCCCTGCAGGCTGAGCTGGAGATCCAGAGCGATGCTGTGGAACCAGGACAGAAAGTGGTGATTGTGGATGACTTGCTGGCAACTGGAGGTGAGGGAAGCACGTGTGACCCACGTACACCTGTGTTCATGGAATCATGGCAGGGCTGGCTTGGATAAATCCCATCCAGTCCCATGGGAAGGGACACCTCCCACCAGCCCAGGCTGCTCCAAGCCCCATCCAGCCTGGCCCTGGACACTTCCAGGGACACCCACACCTCTCTGGTATCCTGTTGGCAGCAGCAGGGGTGGCTGTGGGGCTGGCAGCTGCCCCTGGAGTGAGGATATTCCTGCTCCCCTCCACAGGTACCATGTGTGCTGCCTCCGAGCTGCTCAAGAGGCTGAAGGCTGAAATCCTGGAGTGCCTGGTGATCATAGAGCTGAAAGCCCTGAAAGGATCAGAAAAGCTCAATTCCATCCCTTTCTACTCCCTGCTGCAGTATGACTGAGGAGGAGCAGGGAGAAAGGAGCACTGAGAACAAATCTGGGGCTTTATTTAGTGACTCTGGCTGTCACGAGGGGG
Source organism: Thryothorus ludovicianus (assembly GCA_013397245.1). Lineage (NCBI taxonomy): Eukaryota > Metazoa > Chordata > Aves > Passeriformes > Certhiidae > Thryothorus > Thryothorus ludovicianus. Next base: position 2,978 of record VZTB01011714.1, on the reverse strand, counting down.
TGGGTAAGGGGTTAAACATGGGTTTGAGCATGGCCAGATGCTCTTCAATCCTAAATTTCCCAAGCACTGTAATGAGTGTAATGATCCCTTTTGGAATTCATCCTTTTGGGAGGAAGGAACAAAATGATTGATGGGGGGGATGGAGACCAAGATGCTGCTCTGCTGAATCTGTGGTTTTTATGAGACCAAAGTGACAAGATTGCTGCTGAGGCAAGGCACCAGCATTCCCTGGGCTGGGCCTGTCAGCCTCCAAGGGACCTGCTAAAAAATTCCCAAAGAGACACAGGAGATGGGCAAAAAGCAATTTTTTCTGTAAAGGACAGATCATGCTATGTTTGACCTCAGGATGGTTTGGTGGCACTGTGCTGTCACTCACAGCAGAACAAGCTGCTCTTACACCAGGGCTGTGTTTGTCAAGGAGAAAGAAGTGCCTGCTGTGCCCCTAAATCAGGATGGTACTGCTGTGGATGAGCTCAGTCAGTGTTTTCCTTCCCTGGAGACCACAGGCACCTTCTGTTCAGCTCGAATTCCCCTCTCCTGCACCACATCCCACTCCCTGTGCTGCTGCTGTCCCTCTGCTGGGCCATCAGGCTGCTGCCAGTTCAGAGCCTGCTCTTGGTGGGAGCTTGGTGCAGGTGAGGCCACAGGAAAGGTGTTGCAGTGGTCTCAGGTGGGTGATGGGGGTTTGGAGATGCTTCCTCCAGCCCGGCTCAGTTTGGTCACAGCTGAATCCCTGTGTGCCAAAACTTCCACGAGCCTGAAAACATCAGGGACTGTGTCCCTGGCCCAGCAGGGACTGGACTCACGGGTAAAATAAATATTGATGCATTTTTATGTTTCCTAAGCTGTCTCAGAGCTGTTCTTGCAGTGGCTGAAGCTGTTAATGACTCTTGGGAGTGTCTCCCTGCAGCCCCAGGTAGTCAGTGGATCTCCCCCTTATCCCCCAAAAGCTTGGAATTGTTTTCCAGGGAGCATTCAGGTACTTTACTGAGGATCACAATTCCCTGGGGACCAGGACACTTGCAGGAGCCAGGAGAGGGCTCCTGCTCTGGGGAAGAAGGGAAAAATCAATTCCACCCCAAAGAGCCATGGAAAGCAGCTGCGTGCCAGGGAAGCAGCGTCATCCCTGCCAGTGCCAGCAGGTGACATCAGGGAATGTGGGGACCTGGCCCTGGCTGGGCTGCCAGCACCTCCTGATGTCATTTGCTTGGAGAGAAGAGGCTGGGCAGGGGCGGCTTCCAGGTGGGAGAAGGGTTTTATCCCGAGGAGCAGAACGGGAGCTCGCTGGGAGCTCTCCTGGGACACGAGTGTGGCTGCCAGGCTGCTGATCCCAGCTCCTCTCCAATCCTGCTCAACTCCAGCTGCTGAAATCCAGCTCCTTTCCACCACGGTGAGGTGCCTGAGCATGGCTGAGAGCCCAGCCTGCCCCGGGAGCCCCCAGCCTCACACCCTGGGTTGGGTTTAATCCCTTCTCCTCCTCCCTGGAAACTGGGCACACTCCTGCCAGCAGTGCTGGGCTGCACGGGCCTGGAGGAGGAAGGGGAGGAAGGGGAGGAAGGCCTCTGTCTCCCTCGGGAGGTGCTGTGGGATCTCAGATGCTGCCAGACTGCAGCACAGCACTTACAGGAGGGAATCTGCCCGGGACCAGCATAGGATGGAAGGATGAGGGAGTCACCTTTCCCTGCAGGTCCCCAGCTGCAGCCAGCCCAGCCTGGCGTGGGGAGCAGTGTGACACGTGTGTGACGTGGCCCTGGCAGCTCCCACCCCTCCCCTGCACCCACACTGCCCCGACCCAGGCACGGTGCCAGCCCAGCACCTCTGCAGCCATCCTCACCCTCTCTGTCCCTCTTCCAAACCACTTCAGCCGAGTGGCCTGGGATTTCCCCTGGGAAAAAAACAAAACCCTGGATCCCTGTCAGTCCTGCCTGCCCCTGTCCCTGCAGGAGCTGCACCCCTGGCCCCATTTACAAAAGCTGCTTTCAGCTCCCTGCAAACCCACGCTCACTTTTTCCAGTGAGTCTTTCTGCAGGAGCTGGATGAGGACCCAGCCCTTCCCGGCGCCAATTGCCATGGAGAACCACGAGACAGGCAGCGAGGAAGAGCACTGGGTTAACACAAGTCAACTATATTTAAAACATTTAATACAAATGTGTTTTGACAAGTCCTGTAGTTGTTTCCAGCAAGGACTGGAAGATGCGTTTTCCCTCCCTTAAAAACAGAACGAGGCCCGAAGCTCCAAGAACATCAATTTGAGACTTTTTCTCTCAGTCCTTCCTGCTTGTCACCCTCTCAGCCTGCCCTGTTCTGCCCTCACCCCACCAGGACCCAGTTAATGGAAGAAACTTCTGAAATTGGACTTTCAGGACACCCCTCATGCATTGAACCTTCAGGAGAACACAGGAAAGGAGAGGAAAACGTTCCTCAGGTTAGCACTGCTTTCATCATCAACCCCAGGACACAGGATTTCTCAAGGGACTAGGGGACCTACAATCCTCACGGATCCCACCACAGGAATTAGTTAAATTAAGGCATTCTGCCCTTCCTCAGCCACCCCTGAGGACGAGCCTCCCCTCACCCCCCCAGAACCCAGAGCGCTGTCGGGATTTGCTACATTTCGAGGAGATTGCACAGAAAAAAAAAAAACAAAACACCTCAACCCTCGCGGGGGCTCAGAGGGCTCCGGCCTCCTTGGCCGCCTTGTTGAGCCTCTCGGTGACGAGGCCCAGGTCCTTCTCTTTGTCCAGCTTCACGTAGGTGTCCGTCCTGAGGGCGTGGATGCCCACCCAGTCGGGCAGCAGCTCGGCGAAGAGCCGCACGTGCTTCTCCATCTCACCTGCGGCGAGGAGCGCCGGGGTCAGAGCTCGCCTCCCCTCCATCCCCCCTCCCAGGAGATTCCCACCGCTCGGAATTCCTACCGGGAGCCACCAGCTCGGGGCAGCTGTCGGCCAGGCGGGCGCAGAGCAGCTCCATGCCGAGCG
>VZTB01011713.1:342008-403805 GCA_013397245.1 Thryothorus ludovicianus | reverse complement strand
CGCCGGGCCCCCGCCTGCCCGCGGCGCAGGACCCTGCGGCCGAGGTGCCCCGCGGGGCCCGGGCCTTCCCCCTGCTCCTGCGGGACGGTGGAGAGGAGGCGCCGGAGGAGGAGGAGGGCGCCGAGACTCCGGAGGAGGAGGAGGAGGAGGACGACGACGACTACGACGACGACGACTACGNGCGCGGGCGGGGGGGCCGTGGCCGCTGCCATTTTGCGGTGCGGCAGGGCCAGGCCGGGCCGGCCGCGCTGCCTCCCTCGCCCCGGCGCCCCGGAGGATGGGAGCCATCTTACCGAGCGAGGGGACCGTGCCGGGGCCGGCGCGGCTGTCACCGCGCTCATCGCGCACCTGTGTCCCGCCGCAGCCGCCCGAGCTCCCCCCGCCGCTTTTTCTCCCGTCAGGAATAAGAGGCATCATCCTTCTGCCCAGCAACTCGCTGCGGAGTTCGGTGGAGTTTTTTTTTCCCCGTTGGAAGGGGTTTGTTTTTTTTTTTTTGGAGCGCGGTGCAGATGAGGAGGGCAGGAGGGAGCGTTCCCATCTCCTGGCGCTCCGGCTGAACGCTGTCAGAGGCTCTTTGTCTGGCCGGGCCTGAGGTTTCCGAGCTGTGAGACCTTGGCGGTGGCCGGGGAGAGGCCGTGTCATGGCCTGACAGACCTCACGGGCAGCAAACCTTGCCTCTTATTCAGGCTGACTTTTTTCTTTTTTAATTTCTCTCTACACTCACAAATTTCTTTAATTGTAATATAATTAATGAGAAGCAGAACTGATGGAACTGTAGGAGTTTTGAAAGCATATAGATGCATTAATAATTTTTTTGTGTAATTTGCTTTTGAATCCAAGTATAAGAGATGTTTCTCCGTGTAACCTTTTATTTGCAGCCATATATGTATGTTTCCTTCAGTTTTTGGTTGGTTGTTTGGGGGGTTTTTTGTGTTTATTTCTTCAGTGTTTTTCAACCTCAAGATTCCTTGCTGGAGGATACTCTGGGCTTTAAGTATTAATGCAGGGTTTGAAGATTAGCTCCTTTGACAGGACTAATACCAAAACCATCTTGCTCTCTCATTTCAGTAGAGCCACCGGTGCCGGACAGATCGTGCTGCTGTGTGCAGTGCTTGGGAGGGCAGGATTGTGTTCCTCTGGGAACACTCAGTGTTCCTGCTGCGTGCTCTGGGAGGTGGGGAGCACTTGTCACAGAGTGCAAGGGGCGATTTCAGGAAGATGCTGACAGCAGCTTAATTTGTTTGTGGAACAGTTCAGGCTTGTAGATACTCTCCAGCCTTCCTTGGGAAGAATCTCTCGGTCTCTGGAGGTGAGAGGCTGCTGTGGGTCTGAGGTTTGTGCATCTCTTCAGCTTTGTTTTGCAGAGGAAAGCGGGGATCTCTCGCAGACATGTGCTCGGTGATGCAGTTGTGGGAGGGTCTCACTTTGTAAACAGAAGCTCGCAGAGGTACTTTCACAACAGTTGCCTTTACAACGTGCTCCACAGAGCTGCAGCTGGTACGGTGAAAAAACCCTCCTAGTGACGGAGCCTGTTATTTAAATATTCAACAACGAGGGTTGACTTTTCAGTAAAACTGCCTTACCTGTCTGCTGTAGTTAGCCTTGCTGGGTTGTTCTGGTGACTTGAAAGCAAAGCTGCATTCCTAAAAAATATGCTAAGAAGAAAAGCATTTTTAAGGCAGCCTGGGGTCCTTCTTTCCCTAAGTCTTGCATTCTTTCTTCAGTAAGTAAGTGCGTGTTGTCTAGTCCTTTGTTTTAGCCCCACTGCTTGTGGAATGAGAGCAGACAGGGATTTTCCTCTGTGCTGAGTTACCCCTGAGACGTTTCAAATCTTTTAATGGTTGAACATGACATAGTAGCTAGAAATAACCAGGTTTGCTCTTCAGGTCATGTATTCATTTAGACATTTAATTCCAGTCTCATCTGTGTTTGGTGACTGGAATCGACTTTTTTTTTGACAACCTGGTAAAACTTAAAACAAGAACTTATCCCAGAAAAAAAGCATCATGAATCCCTGGGAGTTCTGCACAGCTGTTTGTCATTGCTCTTACAGGTATCAGCTTTATGCTGCCTGTTGATGGGGCTCCTCCACCTTACAGCAAGACTATCTCAGAGCTTTTATTTTTGAAGCTCATGGCTCAGAGTGTGCCACTGCTGCTCAAACTTCCTGTTTTGCCAAGAGTGAAGTGTGTGTGTGTATTTCAGCTGTCTGTGTCTACCCCTTGCAAGATTTGAATTTTTCTCGATAGATGATTGCTTTGAAAAGGCCGATCTCTGAGATGTGAAGAGTGCTTGCAGCAGAAGGGCCAGAATTTGGTTTAGACTTAAGTGGGATGCAAAGCCCAGCATTTAAGTAATGCCTCTGGGCAGGAGAGGTGGTGGCAGGTATTGTTTTGCATGGGGATTTAACAAATCCCGCTGGCACCCTGCTCTCAAACATTGCCCCAAACAGGGGAGGTCGCTCAGGTGCTATTCAGTTGTAAAGAGAGATGTGCATATTCTGAACTAAAACTATTTTAAGTGTCAACTTAATCTTCCCTTAAGGGTGTCGGAAGTTCCCAGCACCTCCTGACAGATTTTGTGTTGTGGAAAAGGAAATGTTAGCATCAGTTTTTGTGTCTTGTTTTCCAGAGGTGGTGATGCAGTCACTGCTGGCAGCTGCTGGCTTGCTGCCTTGTGCACGTGTTGGGCTGTGGCCATTTAAATTTAAATGGGTGGTTGTTCTTGAATATCTCTGTTGTTTACCATCCTGATGTGAGTTTGTCTGTAGTGCTGTCCTGGCATTTCCAAGTTGCAGAGGCCCTAGACAGCATTATGTCAGAGTTGGAGGGAGAAGTGAGTCCAGACTGCAGTGCTGGGGAGGGTGAGTACAGCCACAGAAGGTCTGAGTGCCATAGATACTGCTTGAATTTAGATGCTGAGGAATTGGAGCAGATGGATTTGTTTCTTGCAGAACTCTCATGTGGAAATTTTGCTCTTCTAATGTAACTTTTGATGCCTTAACACTTCAGTTTTTTGGCTTGTTGGTTTCTAGCTACCACGCACAAAGTATGTTTGAATCTTCTGATTTGCAGAGTTGAGCGTTTGAGGAAGCAGAGAGTTGTTGGATTCAGGTAATCTGGGCCACTCCTGCTGCATGTACATTTGGCATTCACAAGCTGTTTTCTCCATGGGACCCTGATGGCTTCAGACTTCAGGATATGCAGAGGCTTGGAAGAGGCTCAATGTTGCTTTTCATTATTATTTCCTTACTGTTGATTCCCACAATGCAGGAGTGTGATGGTCGGGTAATGACAGTGGGGAAGTGAGGTACAGGGAAATCCAGAGCCAGATGTTTTATCCCTAAGAGTGGCTGCTTCCAGGGCCTGGGTGTGAGGAATGGGTGAGGCATGTAAGGCTCCTGGAAGGTTTTTGCTTTACCAGAATCACACTGTTTGCACTGTTAGAAGTACTGAAGGCCAACAGAGTCCTCTCTAGAATTAATTCATGATGAACTTTAATTCTGTTCTGATCTGCAGCTGTGAGAGGGTACTCTTATTATAAAGCTGTGGTTGCCTGTGTGAGAGTTACTCTGGTGCTTGGTTTATTAACTGTCGTGTCTGGTGCCATTTCTCTCTCTGCTAAAAATAAAATGAAGGAACCAAAGCCACGTGATTCTCACTACTTCTGTAAACATTTCTGAAAGAATCTCCTACTATAGACTGTTGCTCTGAGGTGTAACAAACTACTGATAACATTATATCCTGAGATAGATACAACAGGTACAGCAGTGGTTTGTTTTAGCAGGGAACATAAATTTCCTTGGTCAATTGACATCTTCCTGATGAGGTGAATTCTGTTTGGCTATCAGAAATTCCTGCAAGCATCATTTCCTGGAGAGAACAGAGTGTTTGTGTGCTACTGTCCCCTTGCCTCTGATCTTGCACACGTCCCCCTTTACCACTAGGATTTACACTGTTTGGAAGATTATATTATTTCACAGAAAGGAGCACATAGCTGGATCTTACCTTGCTGTGCAGCCTGATGATGCCCACCAGGCCTTGAACTGAAGGGCATTCCTGTTTCAAATAGTCCAAAGTTACCTATAAAGGACTTCAGCTATGGTGGGCATCCAGAAGAATGGGAATTTCCACAGTGAGGGCCCTGTCCTGCCTGTGTTACTGCTTGACCATACATTTTTGAGATCCTTAATGACTTCATGCTTTCATGGGGTGATGATGCTGCTTTTCCACTTGGTGATGGTGGGGGTGTGAGTGGGTGGGTGTCATAGCAGGACCTGCTGTGTGTGAGGGTGTGAGAGCAGCTCATTCTGAGGGTTTTGAACAGTCTGGAGGATCCAGAGCTCTCCTGGAAGTGTTCTATCATAGCATTTGGCTGAGGTTGCCCTTCCTCTCCTTGTTTCATTGTATTTGTTCTCTGATTGCTGATTAGGTGTGAAATATTTGTTTGTGTACATTGTGTTACAGGAAATGGCTTGGTTTCTCTAGAAAATACCTGGTGTGCCATGTGAAATTTGAATGACTGATGCCTTTGTGGTTCATGTTCTGAAGCTGAACCTGTCTGTTTGCAAACAGCAAAACCAGAGGTATTTTCTTGCAGGTTGGACACTTTTGAAAGTGATGCTTTACTGGATATAATGACAGAAACCTCTGTGTAATTTCTGCTTTCTAAATTTAAACTTACTTTTAAAACTTGAGCAGGAGAGAAGTTGTTCAAGCAATGTCCTGGTTAATTTACTGTTTGCAGTTGTAAGTCTGGCAATCGTAGCAATTAAATTGGCTTTTGCAAGTGTTTTTTTTGGGCTGGATGCTGCCTCTCAGGCTCTGCTGGCTCTGCTAAATGACAATAGGTGCTGATGATTTCTTTTGGAGGAATGTATCTCCCACAGCTTGAACTTCGTTTTCCGAACAAATCTTAGGTTGTTGAGGATGCAGTGATTCAAGTTTTACTGTTACTTCTTCTCAAGCCTTGATAGAATCAACTGTAGTGACTCAGTTTGATGCTGTAGCAGTAACCTTTGACTTCAGAGCAGCATATTTTGCATGAAGTACATTGTCTCTTGCAATGTAGCAGCTTCTTGTTGCACCTTATTACACTCTTGTTCCCAAAAGTGAGGTTAAACTGTGTGATGTGCAACAGTTATTAAGTTGTTTTTTTTAAATTTCCCGAAGTTAACAAATCTGTAGCTCACTCAAGAGGTGAACTCTGAATGTTGTCAACAAACTATTTGAACCCCAAGAAAAAAGCAGTAATCTCTTAAGATATAATTGAGATGGTATTTCTTAAAAATATATCTGTAACTCAGAAATTGGTGTTATGGATGATGGTCAATTTTCAGTGCAGTTGCTTGAAATATACTAATGCTTTTCTTGCCTGTGACTGAAAGTTTATATATAGTAATTTTTGTTTGTTTTCAGTTATTTGCTCTGGCATTTAGAAAGGCAGATGGAATAGAAATATCAAAAAGAAGAAATCTTAGGAGGCAGAGATTTGTCCTAGGACTTAAAAACCTCAGCAGTTTAGGTGAATGCTACTTATAATCTAAAAAACTATAACCTATGTTTTGTTTTGTTCTATCTGCACATAGCTGTCTGGTGCAGAGTGGTGGCACAAGGGAGTTTGGTGTGGCTGCAGAGCTGTGGTGCCCTGCTGAGGAAAACTGAGGTGGAAAATTTGGAGCCCCCCTGGTTCAGTCGTGGGTAGGAGCACAGGCATTGCTTTGGCTGATCTGAGTGGGTGCTCCTGACCCCAGTGCCCAGGAGAGGGGAAGATGCTGCCATGTGTTGGAGCAGGTGTCAGCTGAAGTGCTCTGTTCTTGTTAAATTAGAAATCTGGTTCCAGTGTGGCTGCTCACAGTAGCTCTGCAGCAGTGATTAAAAGTGTGACAGAGATAAAGATGGCCTGGGTGTGCATCCATCTCTTTTGTGTCCAAAAGCATTGATGAAGCCAGGAGGAATTTCTGCAGTGTGTCTTGCCTTTACTGAAGGATGGTGAAGCACTTGTTAAAATTGACATGCTGACTCTTTGTGGTTATCATTAAGATTTATCTCACACACTTCTTTGGAAAAATGGCAAAGAGAAGCTGAGAGAAAAGTCACCTTGTGTGTCACTTCTTTCCCTCTCAAGGACAGGCTGGTCCTGGCTGGGTGCTTTCACTGCTGTCTCTAGCACAGCTGGAGCAGAAGGGTGGTGCTGAGTTGTCCCAGCTCATTGCCTGGGCTGGTCGTAGCCTTGGCAGAGAAGGAGCTGCACAATGCACAGGTGAATGAATGGCTTTTCCAGCAGCATTCCCTGCTGTCTCTGGGGTGCTGCTGGGGTTCTGGGTGAAGAGCAAGGCTGCAGCTGGAAGGGGCAGCACATGAGTGAATCAGGGAAGGGAGTGTTTTGGGAGCACTGTGGCTGAATCACAGGAAAAGGGCAGCACATCTCTTGTCCAGGAGGCTCCTCCATGTGTTTTCCTATCCTCCTCCATTGGGGTAGGAAGGGTTGGCAGGAACAGCTTTGAGTGAGTTCTTGATAGGGAACTTGTTCTGTTGGTCACTTGCAGTAATTGGGACAGCTGTGGATAGCACATCCCACTGCTGGACTCTTCAAGAAAAAGCAGTTTTATAGTAAAATTATTATACAGTATAAGAGCAGAGTAATTTGTTTTAACTTTCAGACACTCATCAAAAATAATGCACTGGGGACTCCTTTTATATTTTCAGGCATTGGCTTTTGCATGTGAGACATCAGAAGTGTTGAGCTGGGTGGAGCAATTCAAGTGTTGCATCCAAGCCAGAGGATGGAATGCCTTTTGGTGTGGTATTCTTTAGGAAAAAGTGAACAGTGAATTTCCTGTGCACTGGAAACTGCCAGTTTCTTTTTCAGCTGCTGTAGTGGCTGCAGTGCTGAGTGTGCAGTGGGGCTCTCACCCTCTGCTCTGCTTGAAGGTTCCATGTTCCACTTGTTTTGGAGGAGTGTGTTCATGACTTTCCCTCCCACTGTTGGTGGAAAGAGAGAAACCTGCTGTTCCCTAACACAAGAAGGGTGAGGAGCAGAGTGGTTATCACCCTTTTAATAGTTCCTCCCCTTGCCCTGATGTTACTTTGTTGTTTGGTTTTCCCAAGCACCTGTTCAGGCTTCCTACTGTTCTGGCTAATGTGGTGACTGCCTGCAGATTTCTAAATAACAGCAGTAAAACAAGCCAGGTTCCTCTTGATTCTGGTTGGCTGTCCTCTCACAGTGTGTTCACAATGTATAGGAAGCTGGATTCATCACAGAAAGGTTTGGAAGCATAGGTTTGTAGTGCCTGGTGCCTGAAGCATGAGCCTTCCTCAGGTCATGGCTTTGAGTGTGGGTATCAAGAAATAAATAAGCACAAGATAAATATATTGCTCTGCTAGTGTTCAAAAATTCTGATTTCAATTTCAGTAGGAATTCAGAAAGAGCAATCAAAGTTCTAAGTGCAAATTAAAACTTAGTTTTATATGAATAGGAATTTTGTTTCTTTTGGAAAATGGTGTCATTGGATAGGGGGTCTTACATGCTGGATGCCACCTCATTTTCAGGAAGTTATGGTTTTGTGTAAGAAGCATCTTTTTATTTGGACTAGGAAAGTGGGATTATCCCTTACCTTGTGGGCAAATAAAAACTTCTGCATAAAATGAGATTAGTAAGCCCCCTTAAATGTTTGTTGCTCTTAAAAAATCCCATGGACTTAAAAAAACCCAAACAACATCAACAGCCAAACCAAAACAAGCCAGTTATTTTAATTTAATTAAATTCAAACTCACTTTTTAGCTGTTGAGGTTCTAATACAGTATTCACTCTTTGCACTGTACATGTTGTTCTCTAGTTCTTTTTCATTCTGATTGCAGCTTAAGCTGTAATGAACAGAGCATCCATATATAAATTAGAATAGCCAAGCTTCATTTTGCATAGTTTGAATGTTTTTCATTTAATGGATTTAGAAACTTTGTGTCTGAAAAGTAAGCACTGTGTTTATCTGCTTGTGAGCAAGTTGATAATACATAAAGGAGCACAAAAGTAAGGCTGAAAAGGGGACAGATCTGATGACCTGGTTTCAGTTTGTGGGTTTTTTGCTTGTTCTCTGACTTAAGAAGATATTTGTGGGTAATTGTTCTTTGTGAGAATTTGGAAAGTTTTGGTAATGGCAGCAGTTCCTCGCTCACTGAAACAATTGGTGCTGATTAAAAGAGACAGATTTAAAGAGAATGTGGTTTATCATTTAAAATGTGTGCAGATAAGCAAATATGAGAGTCTGTCCTCTGCTTCAGACTCCTGAAAGTGGTCTGAAATCTTCTGTGTGCCTGGGTGATTTCACTGGGGATCTGGGTGAGATCATACCCCTTCTCTCCCACTTCCTCCTCCTGCCTCCCTCAGACCTTGCTGTCAGGTGCATTTCTGGCAGTTAGGATGCTGAAGTGCTCTTTTTCTTCTCTTGCACTGCTCTTCCATCCAATCCATAAGGAATACTATCTCTCCTGAGTGAAGCAGGGATGCTGTTACCCAGTTATCTTGGAGACTGAAACTTGGTGTTGTCTCGTCAGTGCATTCTTTATTTAAAATCTGTATGTGGATAACTCCTGAACTTGATAGAAATGTTTCAGGATGTAGGAATTACTCAAAGTAGTCCTACCTGCTCTCCTGATTTTAACCTTTCAGGGTAGTTCATACGCACATATGGACCCTGAAAAACTTCAATACCCTGAAAGATGGTAGTAAAAACTGGCCAAAGACAACAAATACCCACAAACATGTTGATAACAGAAGTTTGGTCTGGATCATAATCTCTGCTGTATTTTTTGCTAGTGAATATTTAATTAGTGAGTATTTAACACTTCTGGATGATAATGATCCCAGATAAGAGGTAGTGTACTTTTTCAGACACGAATGTAGGTCAGACTCCTGTTTGCCTTTTGCTGCAGTGCTGAAGCTGAAGGAAGAGTGGAGCAGTTGGGACAAAGGGCAGGTCCCCAGCAGCACAGGCTGCCCATGGGCTTCCAGCAAGCTTCTCCAGCTGCTCTGTTTGATTTGAAACTTGCCATAAAGTGCCACTGTGGTTATTACTCTGGTTTCTTCAGATATGCCATTGCGTGCTGTGGTTTGGGTGGGGGGTTTGTCCATATGGACTCCAGTTGGGCCTACCCCTTTCCTTGTGCAGGGATTGATTCCTCTAGGTTTTGTCACAGTGAGTGCAGGGTCAGCATTGCAGCCTCTCTGTAAAGGCTTGAAGCTCCTGTGCTTGGTAATGGTACCTTGTAAGGAAGAAGCTTTGATGATCTCTATTAGCTTAGTTTCAAATATTTCTTAAGCTATCAAGTACATACAATTTCATTTTCTCTCAATTTTCTTGGGTTTTTTTTTCAACTGATTTGGTTTTGATTTCAGAAAAGCATCTTTAAAACATGAATCTTTGCTAATGAGTGAGAATTATTATTTCTGGCTTCCATCACAAGCAGTTACTAATTTTGCTTTGTTGTTTTTCTTAGTCTGTTCTCCTTTTTACCTTTCTGTGCAGCATTCCCAAGTAAAGGCTATTTCCCAATTCCTCTCTTACCTTCTCTCTGTGTCTGTTCATTTCTCAGTGCACAAGTGTTGGGGCTGAGTGAAATAATGAACCATGGATCACTCAGACTTCTTTCCATTCTCCCTTCATTAAGAGCACTACAGAGGTAGGAGTTGACCTTTTAACTATCTGTCAGCAGCAGTCACTGCATGGGAATTGCATCCATTGCTGCTTCATTTCTATGAGCAGAGCTAAAGGATCTGGATCCCCAGGGGCAGGAGCTGTATGGACAGAGGGATAATCCTGAGTGCTGAGGTTAAAACTGCTCTGCTTTGTTTTAAACTCTGCTCACTCAGTGAGGTTGTGCTGTAGCTGGAGGGAAGTTCCATCTCCTGAAGACTCTTGGGGTAGCTTTAGCAATGCCCTTCCAGGCTTGTTCTGGGAGTATTTTAACAGGGAGAACTTGCCCCAGTTTGCTGCCTCTCCTTTGTGAGGGCAGAGGGCGAATAACCTGTTCCACAGAAATGGCAGGAGCTGGGAGTGGCCTGGCCTAGGCACAGGGCACCTGTGGCACCAGCTGTGGGGTTGGTTGTGTCAGTGGATAACTTCTTTATGGAGTCACAGAATTGTTTGGTTCGAGTGTAGTCCCAACGCCCTGCCATGGGCAGGGACACCTTCTGTTAGATGAGATTGCTCAGAGCTCCATCCAACCTGTCCTTGAACACTTCCAAGGATTCAGGGGCAGCCACAGCATCTCTGGACAACCTGTACCAGGGCCTCACTATCTTCACAGGAAAGAATTTCTTCCTCACATTTAATCTAAACCTACTCGCAGATTATGGCTATTCCCTCTTGTCCTGTCCCTCTGTGTCCTTGTAAGAAGTCCCTTTCCAGCAGACTGTTTGGCCCAGGCTATCCAGGCACCTTCAAATGTCATCTTTTCCCTCAAGTTCATTTCAGTATGGTTTCTTTCTGGTAAAAAAAGCTGTTGATTTTCAGCCACTTCAGCTGTATCTGGTGTTGGTGGCTCATAGCTGTTAGATGGACATTTTGTCATCTCATCCTGTTAGGAAAAAAATAATGATCACTGAACTTAAAAAGGAATAAAAGATAGTGGTAGGGGCAGACTGTGGACTGATTCTCAGCAAGCTTCCAGTTGTAACTAATAAGAAGTAGATATTGGGAACAACTTTATCCTGAGTGCAGATGAGATACAGGGAGAAGTGTGAGAGTTGCTGGCCTGGGAATGAGCTTTGGTGAGAGCACTGGAAGTTTATGGGGCAGAGTTGTTGCTGTTTCTGCCCCTGGCAGTGATGTTTGGGCCAGCACATGTGTGGGGTGTGACTTAGCTGGCAGCTACCAGTGTGGTGAGATCTGCTCAGGAGATATCCCTACCCCTGCTGCTGCTGCAGGGCCCTGGGCAGGTATCTGCTGTACACTCAGAGGAAAAGGTTATTAGTGTCATTGTTTACACTGTATTGCTTAATTACCCCTTGGATGTGGCCACCTCCTTTTATTTTCATCCTTGGCTTTGATTCTGTCCAGAAACAGGCTTGGCAGGATCTTCCTCCATTATTTTTGGGGGAGGTCAATGGCTTCTTTTTTGCTTTTCTTCATCGTCCTTACACACAGTTTCCTTTGCTGTCTCAGCCTTTCTGCAAAACATGTTCTGTCCCTGGCTTCATTGAGCAACATTGTTTATAATTAAGTCAGGGAATAAACTGTAATAGGGGTTTATTGGCCAAGTATTTCCACGGTGGCTTTCCAAAGCAGGTCAGAATTGGAAATGTGCAGGGCTACGACGACTGCAGATCAGTACTTGATCTCTGGACAGACATCTCTGGGGATTTGAAATTGCAAATTTGAAATTGCCTGTAACAGCAGACATATCTCTGCCCCTTTGTGTGCAGTTCAGTCCTGCTGTGGCTCTGCCAAGGTGGTCACATCCCTGGTCACGCTGTTGGGGCACGTGGGGTGTCTGCAGCTGCATCTCCAGCTGCACTGGAGGGGCTGCTGCTGCTCTGATTTTTATTCAGAGATGTCCAGTGCTGCAGGAAAGGTGCACCCTGTGGCTGTCAGCATTGTCTGTGTTTGTGGGCTTCTGCTTTTTGCCACATCTTCCAGCAGGGTGAATGGATTGAACAACAGCTTCCAGTGCCAGCCAAGAGTGGTTACTGGATAAGGGTTATTTTTTTCGACTTTTTAATGATGTGGTTATTTTCTAGAGAGGAAGATTGGTGACAGACAGTTGAGGACTGACAGTATGTTTGCCAAAATGAAAGCACTTGGAAATGTAAGCTTTCTTTGCTTGATATATTTAATTATTTGCTATATGGTGAGTATTTCCAGAGGATAAATGTACCTGACTTCCTAATAGAAAGCCTCCTTCTCATGAAACTGAGCACCAGTGTTTGGCATTTCACTTAGTGAATTGCAGACTGGTGTGTTTGGTTGGCGTATTACAAATTCAAGAGGTGACTTTGCAGGTGTTTTTTGTGTCATCCTGCTGCTGAATCCTGGCTTGTGACCCCTTCCACAGTGATCATTCGGGGTCTTTGGTGGAGAGGGTTTTGTTTAAAAACATCTGCAAGGTACTGTCTTGTTTTGTCCAAAAGTAACACAGAGTGATCTGAAATGCTGCATATCATCTCGAGTTTAGGCTGTAGCTTGTCCCATCTGAACAGCAAATTAATGCCAAACATTTGATAACAGAGTAGACAGTACTGACTGCCTTGAGGAGGACATCAAACAATACAAAACTGTTGTTCCTCATCAGTGGAGAAGGCCCTGTCCTTTCCTTCCTCCCTAACCACGGCTCTTACCTGGTTTAATTTCTCCAGTGTATCTGCAGTGGAGTTACAACATGGCTCTCACCCAATCTGCAGTGGCTCACAAATTTTCTTGTTATTTAAATACTTGAATATTTCCATGCTCTGAAGGTGAACAGTGCTGTGATCAGATGTAAGGGACTGCATCTGAAGGTGTTTTTTTTTTTTTTTTAATTTGGTTTTCCCTGGCTCACAGAAAAGTCAGTTACTGCAGGGCTAAATTTTTGGCCATCAGGATTTATCAGCAGTTTGATCTTGGCATAGTAAATGCTGATTTTAATAGGAGTGAAATTTGTTGTATTCTGACATAAGAAATATGTGCTTTGGGGCTATAATTTTTCTACCTTGCTGGAGAGTTTAAAGAAAGAGACTTATCTGTACCTGTAAAGGACAATAACTGCTGCTTTTGCTCCTCTGCTGTTGGCTTTATTTTTGTTTTGTTTTTTTTTTTTGTATAAAGAAAAAAAATGTTAAGGCATCTCTGGCAGGTTGGTGGGATTTAGGGAGAGTAGAGAGGCTTTATTTTTGTTTTGTTGACCTGCTGCAGTGCATCCTGTCCCAAGGCTCTCCCTCAGGACAGGATGCTTCCTGATCTGCCTCTCTGACCCACTGGTGGGGGATTGGTGGTGGGTGATGGTGAGTCCAACACCCGACTGCTAATGCTGGGGAAATGAGAGAGGAAACTGGGCAGGAATGAGAATAGCTGCTGACTTCTTGGAAAGAGGTTTAGGCATTGTCTGAATAGTTTCTTGAAAGCCCCCTTTTCACTCGGCTGGGGTGTTGGAGGTTGACAAAGAGTTGATTTAAATGCAGACTTGCCTGAGGGCAGGGGTTGTGGGTGTCCTTCAGGTGGATCAATGTGAATGGCTCTGGCAAATCTCCAGTGAGGTTTTTACTGCTTGTCCAGTGACCGAGCTCAGGTTACAGTTGTCAGTAAGATGCACATCTATTGGATGTGTATGCACAGCATCGAGGTAATCAGCTGGGATATACATGTGCCCCTCAAAGCCCAGGCTGGAAATCTGTGTAAAAAAAAAAATTGGAGGCCGAACACATTTACAAGAACTCAAGCGGGAAACAGTCTAAAAAAAGAAGGGGTTTGCATCTCAAAGTGCATCTGCATTTTAAAAGCAACAGCCAAGGCAGCATCTCTGGTTCCGGTGCTCACAGATACAGCTGGAGACACAGAGGCTGCAGCAGAGAGAGGGGCTGTCCATTCTGTTCACATTCCCTGTTCCTGATCTCCTGCTCAGCAATAAGTTATTGTGTGGTTTTGATGAGTGAGTGAGAAGAATTTCAATAATGTAGTCTGCAACATCATTACGTGCCTTTTTTTCATGTGACGAGGTTTATTCTTTTGTGTTTTCTTTAACCACATGAAGAAGACCCATAAAACTCAATGAGAAACGGGATATACCTTTTATTAGAGAGGTCTGTTGTGTTTTAGTTGCTGGGATGTTGAACTGGGTATGGCAAGAGACTGTGCCTCAAGCAGGGTGGTTAGCAGGATGGAGAAGTGAAGCAGAAAGGTGTGTGTTTGTGCTGTAACAGCTTTAATGAGGAGCATATTGCTTGTACTTATTGGCAGGAAAAATACCTTGAGTGCTTCTTGGATCTCCTCAAATGCTGAACCCACCTGGGACATGATGGGTGCTGCTAAACAGGCAGGGTACCTCACAGCTGGGTACAGGGTCTCTTGTGTCCTGTGAAAACTATTGTATCTCATCTTGGCTCAATAATTCACAGCACCAAAGCTCCCAGATCCTCTCCTTGGCTGAGGTCCTGCTGGTAAAGCACATCCAGCCAGAGAGGCTTGGTGCTTCACAAACAGCACAGGATCTGCTCTCAGCTCTTGGGCAGTGACACAGAAATGGCATTAAACAGCTTTAGGGTTTGTGTACTGAAAGATTTTGGTGTTCTCGTGGCTGCTGCACAGCCCTGAGAAGCTGAGTGGGTTTGGGTGAGTGTGTCTGTGTAGTTGATACTTGTGAGCAGGTTTTGGAGACTGGCAAGGTCAGTGTGTCTGTCTGTGTCCTAGGGGGAGGTGACTGCTGTTAATGCTCCCTTTCTGCTCTGTAGTTTTGGGGCAAAGCAACACCACATCTGCTCACACAAGCTAAACATGAGTATATAAGATTTTTTTGATTTTACCTGTCTTGGATTTCAAGTATTTTCTGGTGAACCTTTTTCCTGAGAAGCAGTAAAATTACTAACTTGTAGATACCAACTTTTTTTTTTTTTTTTTCTTCCTCCTGATTGATAAACACCTAATTTGCTGTTCTTACCACGTTTCAGTCAGGAAATTTTCAGTGTCTCTTACTACTACTTCTTCCATATGTTGCAACCTTTGAAATGAACAAACTGATGTTGGTGAAGTAATGGGGTCTGGTAGTGACTCCAAATATTTACCTGTTCAAATGTGTGAAGTTTGAGTGCAGTCATTTACCAGAGGTCATGTTACTTACTAAAAAAATAACAAAAACCTTCTCAAATCCTCTTACTGTTTTGTTCTTTCAGAAGAATGGGGAGAACCATTGTGTTCTTTGAAGGTGTAGGAGCCACTAAGTAAAATCAAGACTTGCTTTTTAATGTAAATGTCTCTGCTGTCCCGTGTAATCTGCACACAGGGGGGGAGGCAAATCTCTTCAAAAGCTTCTGGAGCTTTAGTGATTTCTTGTGTTCTGGTTTTTCCCCAAAGATCCAAGCCAAGAAGAAACCCATTCCAGTGAAGTATGAAGTTGGGGATCTTGTTTGGGCCAAGTTCAACAGACGCCCATGGTGGCCATGCACAATTTGTCATGACCCAGTGCTGGACTGTCACTCAAAAATGAAAGGTACTGTATCTACTCAGACCACAAAGTGGAGGTGTTGTGCATGGCAGGATGCTGCAGTTTTTAATTAATTTTAAAAGCATTTCTGGCCTTTGAAAGGTGTGAAGAAATAGACTCTGCTGTGGAAAACAAGACCTGGATCCATAAAGTAGAGCTAAATGAGGAAGGTGGCAGGAAGAAGGAGCTGGGGGTAGGGAAGTGGCACAGATAGCTGTTGGACATGGAGGCTTTTCTTCCCAGGATGTAGGAAGGACAAATAGCTGGGCTAAGCTCTGAGCAGTGCAGAAGAAAGAGCAGCCTCTCAGAAAAGTTATGCAGAGAAAAAGGAGATGGATCAGACAGGTGCAACATGTGAGGAAGCAGAGCTGGGAAGATTCGAGTGTGTGAGAACACAGAGTTGTTGTAGAACAGGAGGCTGGAGAGGCTGAGGAGTGGAGTGTGGGGTAGTGCAGTGTAGCTACTGAATGCCTGAAGGTGTGATGGTTGCATGTGCATGGAAGTGAATTTTTGGGTCTTGTTTGGTACGAGAAAGTAAGTGGCTGTTGATAGGGAAATTCTAGAAAAAACAAGAGATGGAGCCACATATGTGAATGTTTAGGGTACAGTATGAGCAAGCTGAGTGTGAGGAGGAGAGATAGGCAAATGTGACAGAGGTGTGTGTGTGCTTGACCACAGGAGAGAGCCAGGAAGGGAGAAAGGTCAAGACAGAGATAGGTGAGTGATGGAGAGAACAGAAGGGAGGTGAGGTATTGTTTGCTTTCAGTATCAGACCACATGCCACGGGGACACTGCCACAAACAGAAAGGCTTATTTGTTCCTGTTTTCCCTTTCTGATTCTTTTTGTTCTTTTTGTTCTGTGGGCAACTGGCAACCCCTTGAACTGATGCCACTGACAGCTCTAGACTGGTGAGATTGCCACTCACTACTGTATTTGTCTCCAGGTTTTGTGGCTCTTGCCAGCCTAAGCACAACAAGTGTTGGGCATGAGTGGAGTTCTTTTTGAGTGGCCATCAGCTCAGAGCCACTGCTGTTTCTCTAGGGACATGAAGTTGCTTTTCCTATGTGTTACTCAACCCCAAGCCTGGTTGCTGAAATCTTCTTTCTTCATCTCCCCCTTCATCCTTTGGGTGGAATTTTTCCTGATTCTAGAGATTACTGAATGTGCTGTTTCAAATAGTCTTTTTCCAGCTCTCAAAATCCTGTCAGAGATGTTTCCAGAAGATATGCTGATATATATTCTCCCCCCACATCCCTCATGAAGTTTTGGGCAGGATTTAATGTATATAGCTGTCCAGTATTCCCCTCTCAGGCTGTGCATGAGGATTTCTAATTAAGGAATTCTGCAGGGAGGAAAAGCTCTGTTAGCAAGTTCCAGGAAGGCCTGATCTCTAGTCACAACATGGACTCTCCCATCATTATTTTACCTGTGTTCAAACCAATGGAACTCAGGGGGAAAACTCTATTTTCCAGCTGTGACTGTATGTAATCTGCTTGTCCTCCTTTCCCAGTGCCAATGTGGCAAAGCAGGTGGATCTGAACTCTGGCACTTTTGGGCAGGAAGAGCTGGGCTCTGTGTGCACTGTAGGAAGCACAGTCCTACTGTCTTGGCTCTCCTGTTGCCAAGGGAACAAGCCCTTCCAAACAAGGCAGGTTGCTTCAAGCTCATCACTTGTGCTGAAAGCTCTTCTCTTGGGATTTGAGGAATGGTGTTTAGTTAAAGGGTAGTTTACCTTTTCTCAGCAAGCTCTTGACTTGGAAGATTTTTTGGAGCTGGAAGGTGCAGGCTCAGTGGCTTGAGTCCCAGACCTGTGAATGGGGTGGATGAAGCCTGTGATCTTTGCATTTGGTTTGATGTTGTTGTGGTCATTGTCATCCTCTCAGTGGTCTTGGTTAGAATCTCAATTTCAGCATCATTTAAGGCCAGGCTGCCACACTGTGCTGGCATCCTGGAAGAGGCAGCACAAACCAAATGGGCTGGAAGTGTAATCTGCCTGTTCAGAGGGTGAAGGTTAATACCTTGCAGCAAACTGCAGAGAGAAGTTTATATCTTTTGTTTTCAAGTATTGTTTGCTCTGTTCTAATGCTTGTGACTTGTCCTTTTCCACCAGCACACCCAGTACTAATTCAGTTCTTATTTGTACCATGTGTGTTCAACAGTCTTGCATAGAAAGTACCTTTAAAGAATCTTTGAATGTGCCCTTATGATTGAAATTTCTTCTTTTTCACTGCACCTCTATGCCTGAAGTGTGGAGACACTTATTGCAACTAATGTTGTGTCATGTTGCACCTAATCTTTTTCAGTGTGTGTGCATGTGTTTGCTTAAATGCTGCTGTTCATGTTTTGTGTCCTAAATAAGACTTTGTTTGGTATTAAAACCTTGAACGGGATGGGATGTATTGTGATGGGGGAGGCTCAACCTGTGTGAGTAAATCGTATCCAGAAGGATGTCAGTTCTGGGTGTTGCCAGCACTGTGTTTTCCCAACGGTCAAGAGCTCTGGACTGTTTAATCATTAATCAGGGAGTAGCAGAAAAGAAATATTTTGCCTGGTGTGTTGTGTCTCTCAAGGAAAAAATATTTAGATTTTTTTTTTTTTTTGCAAGCAATCTTTGCTGTAGGAAGATGACCAATCATAGACATGTTAATCGTTTGTAAGAAAAAAAGCCCAAGCAACTTAAAAATAGAGTAGCAATGTAGAATATAGACAGCAGCAATCAAATGAGTCTGCCTTAGTTGGGAGTAGAAATCCCCAGAACTGGCATTTATGTGAGAATGTTGTTAAGCAAAATCTAATTGAAAATTACCTCTTAAATTGTTACTGTTTTCTGTGTCTCTTTTTGTGTCTTTATTCTGTTACGTGCAAGAGATTAATTCTGTTAAATTTGTTGAAATAGTTTCCAATCAGAAACCCTACCGAGAGTACTATGTGGATGCCTTAGGAGAACCTTCAGAGAAAACCTGGGTTGCTGGGAAAGCCATTGTCCTCTTTGAAGGGAGACATCAGTTTGAAGAGCTGCCTGTTCTCCGGAAAAAAGGAAAGCAAAAGGAAAAAGGCTACAAACATAAGGTGAAAGAGCTATTTTCTGGAATATGTTTTTATTTCTTTGAATTTGCACAGTACAAAATATTCCTTTACGTCTGGATTTGTACTTTGACAGCTTTTGTGAGACTGACTGCAGCAAGGCAGCCAAGGAAGGGATTCTTTGTGTCCTTACAGCAGCATAGTTTATAAACTGCCAGGAGTTTCCAGGCTCCCTTCTGTGCTGGGGTGTGCCCTGGACAGCTCTGGAAGGCAGAGGAATCTGGGCTCTATTGGTGTGGGTTCTGTTCAGCTGCACAGCCCTCTCCTGATGATTGCAGCAGTGCTAAAAAACTTCTGTGCTCTCTGGCAGCCTCCTTTGGCTGATCTGAATCAGAGGTGGAGTTGCATGCTTCACTAGATCACTGGCTGAGATAAAGCAGTGGGGTTTTTAGCACTGCTTCAGTAATTCTCTTTATAGAAACCTGTTAGGACTTATAAT
The DNA here is from genome assembly GCA_013397245.1 of Thryothorus ludovicianus. Taxonomy (NCBI): domain Eukaryota; kingdom Metazoa; phylum Chordata; class Aves; order Passeriformes; family Certhiidae; genus Thryothorus; species Thryothorus ludovicianus. The sequence continues at coordinate 385,114 of VZTB01011713.1, read as the reverse complement.
TTGACTTGGAAAATGCTTTGTCAGTGAGCCTGTGGGAATGAGTTTTGTGGCTCATCGCACCATCTCCGTTTCCAAACATAACAGCCCTGAGCATTTGTAGCCAGTTAATGTAATGTGACACAGGGGTCTGGTCTATGTCTTTAGGAAGGTGACTGCAGAAATTAACTCGTTAGAACTGCTGAAGTGAAGAACTACAGAGGCTACTGTGTTACTGTAAGAGAACAAATAGTTATACTAGGCAATGGTATCTGGTTTTTCTTTTTCTGTTGCTCTAAAGCTTTGTAATCTATGTTAGCACATCAGGTTGAATGTGCTCTTGCAGATGTGAGTCCCTGGGGGCAACAGCCTTATTTGGTTTTACTTTTCCATGGGAATGTTCAGTATCTTATTTAAGGACTTCTTTCCTTATGCTCTCAGCCCTCCCAACTAGTGACATGCTCCCAAGTAAGGCTTCTCTTGTCTCAGAAGTGCTGCTTAGCTGAAATCTCATTCTAAATGTAAATGGAGTGCCAGCATGCCTGCAGTAGAGGGAATCAAATGTTTGTTGCTCACATAAATGTCCAGGTTTGCACCCCTAGAAGCCAAAATTCATGCAAAGCTGAGAGTATTTGGCTGGATTGCTATCAAGCTTCATAAAACTTCTTGAGTCTGCTCATTTGAGATGGTTTGGGTTTTTCTTTAAAAGAAAAGTGTCAGCAATATGAGTTGCTCCTCCTGCCTTGGAATTGGTTTTGATTTTAGGAGCAGTTGTGAAGCTTTTGGGTTGCTTTTGCACAGCCAAAAACGACACATGCAGATAAGAAACAAGTTTCTTGTTCATTTTGAGTATTAGCAGAGGTTCTTTTTAAGTATGCAGAGATCCTTCTGGTTTTTTTTAAAGATACAGAGTTAAACTGGGAGATTTCTCAGGAATGGACTTGATAGAGCACATCTTAGATGTGTGTGAATCTCCTGTTTGTCCCGAGGTGAGTTGATGGAGAGGGCAGATCGTGCTCTGAATTGAGGGGATGCAGGAAGAATCAACAATGAGCACAGCAAACAGGTCTGCTCAGATATTTTGAGGAAAACAATGCTGCATTTGCCTTGTGAGGCTTGCTGGCTGTAGCTTTGCATTTCTGTGCCAGGGATCCATACCATATGCATTGCCCTTTACAGACTGATGTGTTGGGATGCCAAAACATCTGGTTCCTTGGAGACCTGTACTTGCCAGGGTCCTTTTTACTGTTCTGGGAATGCACAGGGCTCAGCTGGAATGCAGGATGCTTACCCAGGAGCAGTACTTCCTGTGTCTGCCAGACAGTGTCAGGGAATCCTTGTGATTGTCTTAAAGATGCAAAATGCAGGAATGTCTCACTGTGCTCTGTGCCTTGTGCTTTTATCTCTTCAGTTACCTACACAAATTTTATCTTTTTTTTTTTTTGTCTCCAACTTTTCAGGTTCCTCAGAAATTTAGGGCTAAATGGGAAGTCAGTGTTGGACAGGCAGAAGACATTCTTCTCGGGGAGCCAGAGGATCAGAAGGGTAGCCAGAACTCCAGTGATCCAGACAGCGAGAAAGATGTGCAGCTGAAATTCTACACCAATGGCCCTGGAGCAGAAAGGGACCCACAACTGAACGGCTGCTTTAAATCCTTGGCCTTTGACTCCAGACACGTGGCCAGTGACAAAGGAAAATTGCACATCAAGCCACACGTGAAAACAACCTCCGAAAGCAGAAAAAGGACTAGAGTAAAAAAGAGTGGCACAGGAGAGGAAGCGCCGAGGGAAGAAATCAAAGACAAAACACCAGAGAGCGTAGTTAGAAACGTGATTGTTGGGGACCTGCCAGAGAAACACGCGTCTCACGAGCTCCGCCGGATTGCCAACAGCCTGACAGCATCCAGTGGCACCAGGGAAAACCATTTGCTTTCCTCCTTAGGAGAAAGACGTTTTGAAAAGACACCTTTAAAACCGGACTATGAGAATCGTAAAAGTGATGCTCTGAAAAACACCCTCCAAGGGGATTTGTTTTCCAGCCCGTCTTTTGAGAGAGAGAAGAGCTCCCTGGGCATTTTGTGCAGTTCCAAGTTACAGATACACTATTCTACATCTGATGGTGGTGTTGAGAAAAAACAAACTGAATCAGATTCATCCTCTTCCCTCTCTGATGGTGGGAACAGTGATGTAGATACCATGGACCAAAGTTCAGAGAGAGCCTCTAGTGCTCTTGAAGTTAGTGATTCTTCAGATAAAGTGGAGAAGGACTTTCCCATGACATCAAGTGGAAACATTAAACTTTCCATGTATCTCTCTCAGAAGAGCAGCAGAAGGGCCAGGAAGAAGTCACATAGAGATCGCAAATCTCTGGGAGGTTCAGTAGCCAACAGACTCGATGCTGAATTTGTGGATGGGGAGCTTGAAGTAGGTTTCTCTGATGCTGAGATGTCATTGACACCTCTTGAGCGCTCTCCAGATGTGATAAATTACAATGTTTCTCTAGCAAACAAGCACACTAACCCCCAAAGTGTTTCCAAGGACAGCTCCTGGCCTGCTGTTACAAATCAAGCAATCTTAAAACCCAAAAGCGTGAAATTACCCCGAATCAGGAGTATAAAATGTAAACATAAAGAAAAGGTTGCTGGGTTGGAGCCTTCTCTTGCAGAAGAGGAGGGTGGTGTGAATCGCTGCTCTTCAGATACCAAAGGTTTCTCTGGCCTTGCGAGAGATTCTCTTCAGAGAAGTGGAAAAGCTGATGGTCAGAAACTGTTAAACAACATGCATGAGAAACCCAGGGATTCTGCTGAAATCGAAACAGCCGTGGTGAAGCACGTTCTGTCGGAGCTGAAGGAACTGTCCTATCGGTCCATGAGTGACGATGCCAGTGACTCTGGCACTCCAAAGGCCACAGTACCTTTGCTTTTCTCTTCTGCCTCTGGCCATGGTCGTTTGCCTATTGAGCCAGATTACAAATTCAGCACCTTGTTAATGATGTTGAAGGATATGCATGACAGTAAGACAAAAGAGCAGCAACTGATGACTGGTCAAAATATAGTCCCATTTCGAAATACCAGCACAGGTGATGGTTCTGGAAGCAATTCTGCAAGTGGTCTCAAGTCTTTGTCTATTGTAGGTCCCCCATATAAAATAGAAAAAAATGGAGATTGTGTCCAGGAAACGGTAACTCCAAACTCCGCTCTAAGCACCTCCTCATTTTCACGCAGTCCTTCAACCAAGTTGACAGGGATTGGTACTGGTAAAAGGGAGCCTGCGAGTGCTGCTGTTTCTGGGACAAACGGCACAAATTGCATGTCCAAACGCAACTGTTCAAAATCTAAGCAGTCATCAAAGCTTGGAGATAAAACAGTTTCAAACAGAAAGGACTTAAAACCAGGAGGGCCAAGTAAGTTGCTAAGTCGGTTACCCAGAGATTCAGGAGAACATGCATTCCGTGTGCATGGTTCAGTTACCAGTCCTCTAGGGAATGAGGCAGAAGATACTGAGAGGAAAGAGTGTATTGATTTAACAGAGCATTCAACTGATGAAGACTGTTTATCTGATGACAATTTAGGTCGTATTGGAAGGAGACCTGAAGCTGGTAGAAATAATGAGAGCTGCAATTCTGCTGAAAATGGGGAGAGTCCAGACTTGGATTCAGAGGCAAATAGTGAGAGCTCTCTTGGTGATGAGTCTAATGATATAAATCACGTAGCACCCAAAAAGCGATGGCAGCGTTTTAACCAAAGCAGTGCTAGATCTAATAAGCACATCAGTAGATCTAGGGAACAAGGAAACTTGGAGAGTGCCTTTGGCCTGAATTCTCGTGGCTTTTCACTGAAGGGAAATGAGTGCTTGGGACGTAGGCATTCCCCTCATTCAAAGGTGCTTGAGGGAGACGTGGCAGTTCAGGACTTTAAGAATCATTTAGACTTAGTTGATAAACGTTTGAATGTATGTGGTAAGCCAAACACCAGTGTGATGGACTCAGAAACAGAGCTTGGCAACTTTGCTCCCCAGTCTGAATTCTCTGCACAAGGTAAGGGAGCTGGACTTGGCGCCAGAGTATTTGTATACATTTTACACTTTTTCATTTAAAGGATAAGTTACAGAACTTGTGGCTGTCTGACAATGTGAAGATGTCTATGTCTGAGCAGAAGAAACTGTGGGACCTTGGTTGGAGTTCTCTGTAAGCATGGAGAACAAAGGAGGCAGATTAATTATGAACTTGTACTCAGGTTACTGGTCAGAAAATTTTACACACATCAAAAATCTTTAGTTGCTCCACAGTGAAAGGTAAAATAAGAATCTTTCTGAGCCTGTTTTGTTGGATTTTTTTTAACTTTCACCTTCATAATGTGTTCCCTAGAGCTACAAGCTTAGTGTTAGTGGGATAGGTCAGTGCTGGAAACTTCTAGGAAACTGAGCCTCAATGGCTGCTCTGTTTTTTATCTTTCATAGTGCTGTTTGACATAGTTTGTCTTTGGTTTGTTCTGTAGGATTTCCTCAAGACGGTGTGTTGGGATTTTTTTGGGTTTTGGTGTAGAATTTTATTAGCTGTTCATAGTGAATTGTGGAGCCCCACAGATTTCCTGATTTGCAATTCTGGTGTGGCTGCCTGATGGTGAAAGAGAAAACAGAAGAGAAGGAAGCTGCCAGGGAGGCTGGGCTGGAAATAGGTCTGGAATATGACAGAAGTAAGGCAGCAGCACTGGAAGGGAATGACCTGGGAAGGAGGAAGCTTCTGAGGTGCAAAAAGCAAGAGAGCCCTGCCTCTTCTACAGAGGCTGGAACATTTGGTTGAAGCCAAAGCAAGAAATAAAAGGGTGTGTAGAAGGAATAGGGACAATAGAATCATATTCAAGATATACCATCCTTCAGCTTCTGTGAGGAATCTGGGGAAACGCACCTTAATGAAACCAATAAAATTAGGTTTTGTGTAGGTTTCACCAAACTAAATTGCTTTAATTTAATTGGGATATCGTAAAATAATACAACTCATCATAATTTTGAGTCTGTGTGCATTCTGTCACTTATGTGTTCCCTCAGTGCATATTTTGGTGTGTGTATTTTGCTTTTTGTGGTTGCTGGAGGCGGCCTGCCTTTCTGTTTCAATTGTGGCAAAGGCAGCTCTGGGCTTGGTGGTTGTGGGACCTGCCCAAGGCAAGTTGCAGCAGGCACAGAAAACAAGCCTACAGGGTGTAACACATGGGGTAAAAGTTCTGGTTTTAAGTCATGACCAGCTTAATCATTTACTGACTCCTCTGGCTGGGTCTGTGTGTTCCTGAGGACTGAAGTCTCTGTGGAGCAGGTGAGAGGATGGAAGCACGTTCTGGGCTGTGCTGTGGGTTTTTCTTCAACTGGGATCCAGACAGGTTCTTATGGCTTCATGGTTTGGCAGTTGAAGCATTCCTGCAGGGATGCTGTGTGAGGTGAAGATAAAGGTCTGCAGAGAGAGCTAGAGGAGAGGAGGTGCTGAGAGGCAGCAAAGGCAGAGGGTAGTGGCAGAGGAAGGCAGTGAGCTCTGGGTGAGGTGGTGATAGTGGAGAGGAGGGCACAGGGTATTTGTGCTGCACACAGGGATGCAGCAGCAGCAGTCAGGGCTTGGGTTTGCTGCCAAAAGTGCCAGATCAGCAACTGCAGTGTAAACTAATTCCCCCTCCCTAAACAGCACGTGAGCTCTGTGCACACCCACCCCCTTTTGTACAGATGTGCTGTGGGGAGGCACCAGCACTGCTGTCAGGGCTGCTGTAACATCTCCAGTGCTGCTGGCACTCAGTAAACCTCTAATGCTGTGTTGAGGCCATTCCTTTTTGTTGGCCAAGGCCTAGAAAGTAGAGAAACTGATGCTGGAACCTGGACTGACTGCAGTGCTTTGAGAAAATGTGACCCATCCTTGGCTGCAGCAGGCAGCTTCAGTGTAAGAGATCAGAACAGATTGCAGGCACAACTGTGTCATTTCCACTAAGCTCAAACTGCATAAAGTCTTCATCTTAGTTAAATGGCAGCATTTGGCATAATTTTGCCATGAACCTTGTGCAGTGGTTTAGAGCAAATAAGGCAAAAATGAAGATTGGTGGAATTGGCTGATGTAAACCAATTTTATAAAGAATAGTTTCATCAGGTTTGTGATTTTCCACTGTCAATCTGCATTTGGGGTTCTTGTGTGGGATTCCCTTTGGGTACAAAGAGCAGTTAAGCCAGCCCTTCTGGCACAGGGCTGTGTACTGTGCTGCATGGTTTTGGGGCTCTAGGGGGTCTGGTGAGAATACTCATCCCATAACTGCTTATGTGCTGAAATGTGTGTTTCACTCAGACACCTGTGCAGAGTGTTAATAGAGCCTGAAAATAGCTGTGTTTGAGAAAGTTGTTTCTTTCTTCTCTTTTGGCTAACTTTTACATTTTCATGCTTGTTTAACCACAAAGCCACAATAAAATGTAGCAGTCTTGTCCAACATCCCTGTGCTGAAGCGTTGCATTGAAATGCTTTGTTATGAAATGCTTCCGTTTTAAAGAAGAAAAAGCCACCTCCTACAAATGAAATGAAGCAAAGAGAATATTTATTGTTTGTTCCAAAACTTCCAGGACACCGCAGGTGTTTTCATGACTAAGGGAGATCTTTGGGCAGTATTATTTTAATTATTTTGAATGCCAAAAAAGGAGAAAAGTCAGAGATATCCAGAGGTATTCTGGGAGAAAGGCATCAATGTGCATCACCTTGCTTTTGCAGCTTGCTGAGATGTTAGAGAGTGTCAGGGTTCAGTTTTTTGGAGCTTGCCATGCATTGGTGTGTAGAGGTGGTGTAGCACAGGTGGTTAGGGTTGTGGTGAGGAAACACCTTTTACCTTGCAATGGTACCACACCATGCAGAGACAAGATGTGTTGCAGTCACTGGCTCCCTGTTCTCATTGTGGAACAAACAAAGCAATAAATTTGCTCACATTTAGTAGCAGATGGGAAATTTTTAGTATATAAAAAAAAAAGCCAGGGATGAGGGGAAGGGAAGGAATTGAGCTTACGGTTTTCTAGTGAAACTAGTGACTGAACTGTGTTGGGGAAAACTGTGTTTTTTCCTGTGCCCCTGCACTAAAACCAAAAGAGTTTGGGTAAACAGCAAAAGGGGGAGTTGCTAATGGCCTTTGGTTCTGATAGAAGTACTACAGGCAAGTTAGATGCAACTTGCAGGGACATGTTGGGTGAAATTTCAGGAGCCTCTCAATCTGTTGTGTTTTGATTTCTTACCTGACCTGCTTGAAGTCTTTAAAACTCCCCCTGCTAAGTTGAGATTTTGGAAAATAGGAAGCTAAAAAATTCTTTAGGCTGTTCCAAAGAGAAAGAATTGAACTCTTCCCACATGGAACCTCTGGAAGAGAAGGCAGGAACAGTTATTATCCACAGATGTCGTGTGATCATCTCAGAAACACAATCTTGAAGCTGCTTTCCTTTTTCGTAGCACATTCAGAGAGGAAGCGCCTTAGAAAGCCGAGTAAACGGCTTCTGGAATATGCAGAAGAATATGATCACTTGTTTGCACCCAAGAAAAAATCAAAGAAGGGCCAGGAGCAATTGCAAAAGGTGGGTGAAGGCAAATGTGCTCTTTGTGGTTATTACTCCCAGGCTCTGGTCTGTGTGTGTTTATGTTCTTGGTGGCTGAGTGTTCTTGCTGTGTGCAGTGCCATGCAGGATGAATGTTTTCACCAACGTATTTCACCATGCCAGGTGAATTCTGTGGCGAGGCCTGAATTTGAAGGCGGCGTTCCTGCACAATGCAGTCCTGACAGAAACACCCAGCGAGGGCCAAGTTCTTTGGTTTCAACTCCATCTTCAACCAAAGAGTCCCCTCCCGTCCTCGAAGCAGAGTGTTCCTTCTCAGAACTAGGATCCCGCTCCAGTGATCCCCCTAATCAGGCTCCAGGAGGATCTTCAGATTTTCCAGAGGTGGTTCTGTCTTCCTCAGATGTTTCTGAAGTTTCTGCTTCTCCGGATGCAGAAGAGGGATTCCTGAAATCAGGTAACTGGCATGTTGTGTGATGCTGCTTTTGTAAGTGAAAGTAACACGAGTTCAGTGGAAACTATCCCCTTAAGAGCTTCTAAGCATCTGTAGAAATTTTTGGAGACTTGTGTGAGCAGCAAAGCCAGGACCTTGGTTTTCAGTAAGCACAGTGTAGAAGGTGTGCAGTCTGAGGGGCCTTTTCCCTTCCCAGCAGTGTCAATCTCAGCATCTCCTTTCACTGTGTTTATTCTCTGATAGAGATCATCTATGGCAGAGATGTTTATTCTCTAAAGACATGTCCAGAGTTAAAGCCTTGGTGTTCTGGCTCTGCTGACTTGGAGGGAACTGTTCCTTAAGGCCTTGTAGTTAAAAAAACAACTAAGAAGGCAAATTTATGGTCAGTGGGAGGTCAGTTAGCCTGTCATATATGAGAGAAGAGGATTTTCCTCTGGAGACTTGTGGGTGCCACAAGGAAGTGGGAAGTTGGAGAGAATTAAAAGAGGAAAAACTGAGGATTTGAACCCAAGATTGGAGAGGCAGGAGAACAGAACAGGCTGCAGCAGTGGGAGCAAATGTCCAGTCTGCAGAGGTTGTGTAGCTATTTCCCCTCACCTCTTGCTGAAGCACACGGACTGTGCAGAAGCTTGTCTTGAGGGTTAGGGGTGTTATGGAGGAGCTGTGCCTGCAGAGGTGTCAAAGGGCACAGCTGAGGCTGTTGAAGGCAGCGGATGAATGGGGTGGGGTGGGTAACTAGCTGTGAAGTGTCAGCACTCAGCATCAGCATTTCCTGGTTCTAAATTTGTGCTGTTGCCAAAATTAGTAAAGTGCCCAGGTCTAGCAACTTGGTACCTCCCAAGGGCCAGGATAAGACTTGAGTAGGAAATAGTCCAGGTTACACCTAGTTTTGTTGGATTATCTTTTCTCAAGTAGGTTTAACCAGGGTTGTGATCTTCAGCCTGTTTACTACAGCAGCATGAATGCTGGTGTGAGGGGTGTGGGAGTGTAGGCAGGGCTCTGCCTTATGCAGATCAAAGTGTTTGTGAAATTATGATGTGAATTGTGCTGCCAGCATGTGTTACCTGCTGGCAGTGAGTTCACAGCCTCTCTTCTGTGGGTGGAATTTTATATTACATACTGAGGTGAGCCTGAAGGTCATGGCAGACTGAGGTCTGTTTTTATTGAAGTTGTACAGAAGCAGGTAATTGGCATCTCTACCCTAGGAGCTTATGATCCCAAAGACAGGGTGAAGCAGATTGCTTTGAGCTGTTGGCTGATATTTACTTAATGGTCTTAATCTGATTGAAGGCAAGAAAACCCCTGTTTATCTGACGTGAAGGGTTTCATTGCAGGAAACTTCGAAAGCAAGCGTCAAAGGAAGCCCACTAAAAAGCTTTTGGAATCCAATGACTTGGACACTGCCTTTATGCCAAAGAAGGAGGAATGGACTCCCCAAAAGAAGGTACTTTCCTTACAGCTCTTTTGAAAACCTGATGGAAAACAGGCCTAGACAGCAGATCCTGCTAAACAAGACACAGTGCAATGAGATGTGGTTCTTTATTGGCTGTGGACCTGGAGCAAAGGTCCACCCTTCCCAATGGTGCTGGTTGCTGTGTTATGATGAAATAATCCACTGTACCCGACCCCACTTGTAATAGGGATGGAGTAGTTTTCATTTTAAATCTCCTTCTTTTATTGATTTATATGGAAAAGGAGTCCTCTGGATGCTGGCTGGGAAGGTATGAGCAGAAATGTTCTGCACAGAGGCTTTCTGTCACGTTACAGTGTAGCTTGAACTTGAACCTAAGGCTTTGTCCTTTTCCATCAGATTTCCTCTGAGCTGTGTTTTCTTTGTTACCTTCCCATGTGAGCTGGGGAATGCATGTAAGTGCAGAGCTTGAAGCAGGATGGAGGCTTAAGGTGAATGACATATAGGATAACATGTTTAGTTCAGATTTTTAAAGAAAATGGTGCTCTTCTCCACTGAATACTTGATATTCATTGACATGGTTTGGAAAAAAGCAACTTGTATTTATTTCAGAGCATGTACCTGCACAAAACTTGTTGCCACTATTCCTAAAGTTGAGTAATAAGACTTCTTTCCTTTTTCTTTCACTGTGAGGCACAGTCTTAGTACAGTTATCACCATTGCAGTAATGTAGAAGCCCATGTATTTCAGTCTTAAGGTCTGTAAAAGTGTAAACTCAGAAGAGAGTGTCTTTTCCCAGAGCCTTAGAGAGTATTAGCAAGCTTTTTGGGAGAGCACAGGAAGCAGTCAATGGTGCTGATGGGCACAAGACAAATCAGACTCCACACTCCTCCCTGCCCAGAGACAGACTTCTACACGTGTGATTTATCACACACACAAACCAAATGTTTTCTTATAAAATCTCTAACATCTGATGAATTCATGAGCTGGATGGTAAATTAGATGTTGCAGTCATTCCAAAAAAGTTTCACGGCTGAGGAGTGTGTGCCTCTGTTTTCATCTGGTGACTTGACTCTCTTCTGTGTGTCTGTAGGGTACTGGCCCTTCAGAGAGTGACAGCTCTGAACTCTACTCACCAGCCCACTTCCAGGACCTGGGAGAAGGTAAGTGAAGGCAGGGCAGACTGTTATGACATTTGGATCAGTGCCTGTGGCGCTGTGTGTGTGAATGCTTGGTGTTCTGGATTCAGCAGCCCAGAAAAATTGTTTAAACCAGTAAGAATTGATGATTCTCTGATGGCTGCAGTGCCTGGAGGCTGGTATTGCCCCAGCCCTTAGGCCCTCAAAGAATAGAGGACCCAGCCTGAAGCTGTCAGAAAGGCTGCAGAACTTGCTGGTGTCACCTGCAGCAAGGGAATTTTTTCTTCATTTTCCATCAATGGTCTTTTTGTTGCCTCCCAGCTTCTGAAAAGCTCTTGGAGAAGCAGCGGAAGCGGAAGAGGCAGCGCCATACCTCTGCTGCAGTCCATTCCAAGAAGGAGAAAAATGAGGAGGGGCTGGGGGAGACCCCACACTCTGAGGTACCGTTGGTCTTCGTGCTCTCATCCTTACGACCTGTTTGCTATTTCCCAGGGTATTTGGCAGAGCCTGAGCCAGAGGCATTTTTTGGCCTGTCATTTGAGAATTTGTCCCACTGATGCAGCTGCATGAGCTAGGGTTAGGCTGAAAGATACCTCCTTGATCCAGTAGCTATTTTATAATGATGCTTAACTCAGACTGTTTTCCAACTGCTACTCAGCTAATTCTCTGAGAGAGGCTGTTCTGAATTCATGGAACCACGTTTTGCCCATTAACCTTGCTTTGCACCTCAGAAAATGAAACAGGGTCTTCTCTGGGGGTGGGACTCCTGCTCTTTCACACACCAGTATGAAGCACAAGCTCTAGACTGGACTTCAGCCCCTTCTGCTTGCACCTGAACACCAGGATGAGCCAAGAATCTCACTGGAGGGGCTGGGGGGGACTCTCTGTGACTGCTCACAAGAGCCTCTGATTGCATTCTACCATCCAGCAGAAAGGGATAACTGGGGCAATTCCCTCTACCACTTATTAGCAGGGCCAGTATACAAATATCTCTGACAAGCACGTTTTGCCTTTTAGGAATGAGCCAGTTATCAGCAAGTGTAGGGGAAGCAAGACTTCCTGGGAGAGGCAGGACACCTCTGGGCCTCTCGCCATCGCTTCTCACTTCCAGTGGCCCAGGTTCAGCAGCAGGCAGAATAGTCAGTATGTATTTCAGGAGCCAATTATAGATAAATCTTGTTATATTTGTTGTTGTGACACAGTTTACAGGAGAACACAAACCTCACACCACTTCTAACAGTTCCAGCCATCTTGTTGCATTTTAAAAACGGCGTTTCTGATAAAGTCAATAAATTGAGGTAATACCCTTGGTCCATGTAAGCTTTCCTGTGCTGGTGTTAGTGTTCTTTATGAAGTGTGCTCAGCTGGACTAATGTTTTAAAACAGTCTGTGCAAATACCTTTGAAAATGCTGGGCAGGGACAGTTAACATTGTCTGCTGTACCCACTAAGAGACAGCAAATTCTCTGTGAAAACAGGGGCAGTTCAGAGCAGCGAAGATCTAGGCCATGGCTCTGAATCCTGTAACCACCACTCACTGCAGAGGAAACCCACTCTTAACTGCCTCCAGCTGTAGACATTTGTGTTGAGTACCAGAAGTCAGGTATGGTGTAAACCATGCCCAAAAAAAAAGTCAATTCTTGGTCAGGGCTGGGGGGGACTTGATTGTGTCTCTTTAGCTGTTGTGGTGGGTGTTCATCCCCTGGCTTAGGTGAGTGCTTGGGTTCTGGTGAGTATTGGGTGCTGTGGAGATGCAGTTGTGCTTTCATGTGGAATTCAGACCCTGCTGGTCACTCAATGGCTGCACACACTGGGCAAGGAACTCCACTTTGCTCAAAGAAATACATGATCTGATGATACAGCACAGTGAAGCCTTGGATCCAGCTGCCTTGCAAGGAAAAGAGGGCAGAGGAAAGCTTGTCAGCCTGGGCTGAGCTAAGCAGCTTTCTCTGACCTTGCCCTCTGTGGAGCCAGGAGTGCAAATTTACAACATCAGGGCAGTAAGACACTGACAGAATGAGATGGAAAATGCTGTTGAAATGGTTGTCAAGGTTGTGAGCCAAGGTCAGGCTGTGCCAAAGAACAGGTCAGGCTTTGGGATTGTGCCAGACACAGCAGCAGGGATAGTTCTGGAAGAAGACCTGGGATGAGCCCTTCTTTCTGCAGGAGGTGTGTAGTGTTGCAGTTTGTGCTGGGCAGAGGAAGGAGAGGAAACAGTGACAGGTCCTTGAGTGGCAATGCTCTTCTCCATGTTCACAAAGGATGGGCCTTGCCCATCCTGCCTAGCTCTGATATCCCTTCCCTGTGCGCTTCTGGGAGCAGTGTTAGAACAAGGCTGTACTCTGTAAGGTATGTTGGACTCACAGTAGCCTGTAGTGGGGACTTGATTTTTTTTTTCTTTTCTTTTTTTTTCTCTCCCTAAAGTCAGTTTATACCATTCATCTTTGTATTGTGTACATCAATATACCCTCAGTGCATCTGTGCATCATTGCTACACAGAAGGCATGTGACTTTAAAGTATCCCCAAATAAAATCATACTGCTGCATTCAGGGAATAGGGGGAAAAAACCAACAGTTTCCAGGCAAAGAAGGCATCATTATCTGAGCAGAATACTAGCTCCAGGTTCTTCCAGCTTTAAACTTCAGAAGATCTTTATGTCCTTTTTTTTTGCCCAGATTCAGAATGTGTTCAAAAGCCATTCAATTCTGCTTACAAGCTTTAGTAGCACCACAGCTCACACAGAAAGTGGTGCAAGGCTCCCTCTCATGATTGCTGGCTGGACAGCCTGCACCCAGCAGCTCTGGAGGTGTGGGAGTGATGGCTGCTGCTTCTGCCAGCAGTTTGAATTCCTCCCAAGGTGTCTCTCAAGTGTACTGTTTGTGCATGGGTATACAATGGCTACAGCTTGGTGACCCAGGGAGGAACTGGTGGCTGTGCCAGTTCAGCTCCCTGCAGTGAGCTGGCATATTTAAAAGTGGCAGAAGCACGTGGCTAAGGGCATTGTTATGGTATTAGTGTTCCTCAAATTGTACCTGCTCTGGAGTGGTAGCTGGGACTGGTGAGGCCACTGAAATGTTTCCTAGAACTCCCAAGTGGGCTCGAAGCTGGCAGGATGGTGTTTTCTAGCTCTTAGTTGCCTGTCCTGACAAAATCAATGGCACTTTTACCACTATTTTGTGGTAGAAATAAGTATCTCTAGGATACCTGCTGTTCTTCCCTCTTAGCAGTGCCATGGACACTGTGAGAAGCCTTATGGCAGGATCCTTGTCTTGGCTCCTGTGTGTGGTTGGACCTTTTCATTTGAAGCCCATCCTCTGCCCAGGATGCTCTTTCACCAGTGGATGTTATGGGCAGAGCTGTTCACTCTTACAGGACAGTGGGAGTCACACCTCAGTCAGGATGGGGTGTCAGTGCCCTGCTGTGCTGCTTGTCTTGAGTACCTTTGGGTCTCTGTTTTCTATGGGTTAGGACAAGCTGAGATAAGTGTAGAGGAGAAGTGTGTGTGACAGGTGCTGTGGAGATTGAGGTTTTTCATTTGTGTTTCTAGTGTGAGTAGGTACTGGGATGCTTCTGACTTTTTAGCCTGCCTGATTTTTTTCCAGTCAGGGCTGACTCCTTGCTCAGAGAGGGGTTATGCATGGGAAAATAATTGCATTGAGTGTGTATTTTTAATAATTTTGTAAACTAAGAGCTCTTTTCTTTCCTGTAAATCTTTTGGTGGAACTGTATGGGGGATGTTCTCTCCAGGATGGGTAACACAGCTCACCTGTCAAACCCATTTCTCAGTGACTGAATTTGTAGTTTCCAAGTCAGGATAAGCGCTACTGACAGTCCTAATTCTAATTTTCTCATTCAAGGGGGAGACATCAGTTCATGGGACTGCAGCAAGCCCCAAAGAGGGTCACGAGGAGGGGTCAGAGAATGACCATGGAGTGCCTTCATCCAAAAAGATGCAAGGGGAGCGTGGAGGAGGAGCAGCTCTCAAGGAGAATGTTTGTCAGGTAACATTCTTGAAGAAATCTCTTTGACACTACCCCACTGTAAAGTATTTTTGTGTAAGTTGTGGGATGCATTGGTGCCCAGGTAGCTTCCAAGTGCTTGTTGAAGAATTAACCAGCTTTTTGTGCTCTGTATCAAGCTCTTCTCCTGCAATAGCCTTTCTTCCTCTTGAAGTTCACAGAGGTCAGGGAGATGTGACCAATGTAAGATACATTTTAACCAATGTAGGATTTGAGGGAGTAGATGGTAAACGACAGTGGTTATACACAAACTGCAGAATTAACTCACACAAGGAAAATGCAGCATTTTTTCCCCAGGGGGTCTCTGCAGGCAGTTCTGGCCAGCGCTGGGGTTGTTGCTGTGTGGGATGCTGCAGGGAAGAAAATTGCTGAAGCTGATACTGTGTTTCTTTCCCACAGATCTGTGAGAAGCCAGGGGAGTTGCTGCTGTGTGAGGCGCAGTGCTGTGGTGCTTTCCACCTGCAGTGCCTTGGGCTCTCCGAGATGCCAAAGGGCAAATTCATCTGCAATGAGTGTTCCACAGGTAGGGCAGCTTCTGTGAGTGCAGAACTGTGGGTTTACCTGGTGCTTCCTTGACTGGAGTGATGTGCCTGCTCTAGGGATGCTGAGTAGCTCTCAGTCCTCAGATGTCTGATAATGACTTTCTAATTATAGAATCACAGGGTTACTTGGGTTGGAAAGGACCTTAAAGACCGTCAAATTCTATCCTTCCTGCTATGGGCATGAGCACCTTCCACTAGACCAGGTTACTCCAAGCCCTGTCCAGCCTGGGCTTGAACACTTCCAGATATGAGGCATCTGCAGCTTCTCTGGGCAATCTATGCTAGGGTATCACCAACCTCACAGGGAAGAATTTTTTCCTAATATTTAATCTAAACCTACTCTTTGTTGATTTGAAGCCATTATTAAATGGCTTCAAATATTTACCAGCCTTACTGTTGATTCAGACTTGGTGTGCAAAGAAGTGAATGTCCATAACCTGCTGGGAAAGAGACAAATTCTCACCTAGGACTATGGAAAGGGATCTGGTGGAGGAGGCTGAAATGGGGGAAATCTCAAAGTAGCATTACTGATTTTTTTTATTTTCTTTTTCCCCTGGCCTGAAGTCCCATCTATAATAATATTTATTTCAATGTGGAGTTGTGCTGCAGCTTCAGGCCAGAGCAGCATGGTGCAGAGAGCCATGCTCTGGGATGGGTGCAGCAGGCTGGGAAGTTGTGCTGTGCTGTCAGGCAGCCTGGTGACAGCATCAGGTCCTCATTTAGCCCTCATGTGTGATGGGTGTGTTGCTCTTTCTCCAGGAGTCCACACCTGCTTTGTGTGCAAGAGCTGCGGGGAGGATGTGAAGAGGTGCTTGCTGCCCCTCTGTGGGAAGTATTACCACGAAGCCTGCATACAGAAATATCCCCCCACAGTCCTGCAGAACAAGGGCTTCCGCTGCTCCCTGCACATCTGCATGACCTGCCATGCTGCTAACCCAGCAAACATCTCTGCCTCTAAAGGTACCCGAGTCCTCCAGGGTGGTCTGGGCGGTGCAGTCACTTGGTTTTTCTGTTTCATGTCCACCTAGTTCAGCAGTTCTTTGCCCTGTTGCCTTTGTGTCCTTGTCACAGCACTGGCTGTGTTTGCTGAGGGATAGCTGCTCCCAGCAGAGTGGAAGGGGTGGTGTCAGAGTGTGAGGCTCAGCAGCACTCCCCATGGTCAGACATGGCAGCTGGAATGTTCTCAGGCTGTCCAGAGGCTCGGATTCCTGCACGCCCAGCCTTGCCTCAGGCCTCAGTGGCTTTTTGAGTAAATCTCTGGAGCTGTACAGACACGCTTGTGTTTCTCTCACCTGCTCCTCACTGTGCCAGTGCTGCAGATGGTGCCTTGCTTAGCAGCACGGGCTGTCAACACAGTGGCATCAAGAGCAGCACAGGGCAAACTATAATATTGTTCTACTTATCCCTTTTTTTCTGTGTAAACTCTCGTCTCGTAGTGGAGACACCCTTGGGCTAAGCTTCGCAGGCAAACATTTGTTTGAGCTGTTTGCAGCAATAGCTTGACCTTTATCTCACATGATCAAACTTAAAACTTTTGTGATTTCTGTGTATGTTTGCTTCTAAGCCTGCCTTTTTGTAATGCTTGGTATCTTAAGATGGGTGACAATAAGACAGACTCTATTTTTATCCTCAGAGTCTGTGTCAAAATTGGCTTTTTTTGCCTCCATTTATTAGTATTTGGTGTAGAAAACAACACCAAGGCCAAAAGCCCACAGCCCACAGCCAGCCACTTCCCTACTGAACATTTGTTGACTGGTTGCTGCTTCTTGGTGGTCACATTTACCCCTTTTTCTCCCACCTCTTCTTCCTGTTTATAGCCTGCTGTGAGGAACTGAAAATATGTTCTTAAAAACTTCACATAAACTAGGCCTGTAGGGAAGTCTGAATTGCCTGGAAGTTCTGGAATTTCAGGGTAAAATCTGATAAATAAGAGGCAAGTGCTGGTGTTTTCAGAAGCTATATGGATTGATTTCATTATGTGCAGCTAAGCAATTGGAACACCCCATCTGTAATTACTGTCAGAGCTGATTTAGTAATTATTTGTGTATGATAGGAAGCAGTCCCAGTGTGTGAACTTTTGAACTGGTCCTGCGCAGCATGCAGGAGATTTTTCACTTGTAAATAATACAATTTTATCTATGGCACAGGTATTACAGATTTTATAATTTTATATATATATTAAATAACTTAATAGGAATCCAATGAGTATATCAAGGGTAGCCTATAAAAATTAAAGGTGAAGCTTCCTTCTCCGAAGCTCATTTTGATTTCAGGTACAGAAAAGAGTGGTGATGCTTTAGCAGGAGAGGGTGGTGGTGCTGCCAGGCTCACGGTGTTGTGGCTGTTTGTGGCCAGGTCGCCTGATGCGCTGCGTGCGGTGTCCGGTCGCGTATCACTCCAACGACTTCTGCCTGGCCGCCGGCTCCGTGGTCCTGGCCTCCAACAGCATCATCTGCCCCAACCACTTCACTGCGCGCAGGGGCTGCCGCAACCACGAGCACGTCAACGTCAGCTGGTGCTTTGTCTGCTCAGAAGGTGAGCTGGTCAGAATTCATTACAAAGGGCAGGAGCTTTTTCCATCCAGAATGTCCCGATGGGAGCTGCAGAGAGCAGATTGCTTCCCTGTAGTTAAGTGCAACTTCAGGCTAGGATCTTTTCTGGATCCTTTTTTTTACCATGAGTAGGGCCCAGGTTTTGAAAAGGGCTTGCAGGAGACCATAATTTCCTTTTTCCAGGTCTGACTGGAAATGGGGAATGCAGGGCTTCTGCACAGTGACTGATAAATTCCTCCTCCTTGTCTTTGCAGGGGGCAGCCTTTTATGCTGCGAGTCGTGCCCGGCTGCGTTTCACCGTGAGTGTCTAAACATTGAGATGCCAGAGGGAAGCTGGTATTGTAATGATTGCAAGGCAGGCAAAAAGCCACACTACAAAGAAGTAGTCTGGGTGAAAGTTGGGCGTTACAGGTAGGTGAAGTTAGAACAGACTTGTCCCCATCCCTTCTTCATGCAGTGCTCACGGTGATGGAGGTGAGAAACTGCTCCTCTCTGCAGGGTTCATTGCAGCAGGCCTCTGGCTTTTTTGCATGCACATTGTTGGTAAAACATGAGTTTCCTCCTCCAGTAGCCTCTTTTCTCCCCACCAGCCTTGCTGGTAGCCCTCTCACACTTTTTCCCATTTCTCCATGCAGTAGCATACTTTGAGGTGGCTGGAAGTGGGGAAGCCAGAGTTTCATCTGCCCTTCCCTGTGTTGCAGGTGGTGGCCAGCTGAGATTTGCCATCCTAGGACAATTCCTGTCAACATCCAGAAAATGAAACATGACATTGGTGAGTTCCCTGTGCTGTTCTTTGGCTCCAAGGACTACCTGTGGACCCACCAGGCTCGTGTGTTCCCTTACATGGAAGGTGATGTCAGCAGCAAAGACAAGATGGGGAAGGGCGTGGATGGCATATACAAAAAAGGTAACTTGTCTTCATCCAGGGACAACATGGTCTTTCCCTCTTCATTCCTCTTTGGAAAAGTGTCATTCTTGTAGCAGAGTAAAATGTCTTCTTATAACTGAAGTGAAATGAAATTTGTAGAATGAACTACTGCTTATGTATCATCCAGCATGCTCAGAATGTTTGTTTGACTCCCAGAGAGGGAGAAGGGTGTGCAGATCTCAGATGCTTGTCCAGCTCTGATATAACATCTCAAAATTCAAGTGAGCTGCTGTTATGTCAGCTTACCTCAGTGTAATACAGTCATTATCTTGATATAAAAATGCACTTGAGACTTTTGGATGCAGCTGCCTGGCATCTCTGCCCAAGAGGGCAGGCAAAGATAGCCAACAGATGGGATGCTTCATCACCCATGAGCAGGCCCTTGACTGTAATTTCTGCACTTCCCTGCTGCATTGGCCTTTTCTTCACCTCCCTCTGTTGAACCCTGTGGGCACTGGGTGGACAGTGGCTGCCCAGCTCTGTGTGAGCAGAGGGAGTTCCTCATAACAGAGCCTGTTCTCTCACTTAGCTCTTCAGGAAGCTGCTGTGAGATTTGAAGAGTTGAAGGCACAGAAAGAACTGAGACAACTTCAGGAAGACAAAAAGAATGACAAGAAACCTCCTCCCTACAAACACATCAAGGTGAGCAGAGGTGGTGGGGGGCAGGTGCGGAAGAGAAGTCTTGAGCTGTCGGTGCAGGTGATTTACAGGTATTCAGAAACATTTCTGATGTTTGGATGTCTGGCTGTTCTTGAAGGTTTCTTTGATCCTCATTCCATCCTCAGCAAGCTGGGCTGCAGTAACAGATCTGGTCATGTCTGTGCTGTCTGTGTCAGTTGTGTGATCTGAAGGAAGTTTCTCTCTACCTTGAGAACTCAGGGGAGAGGGCTGGTGGTGCTCGGTATGGTCAAATGCTCTGTGCTGCTGATGGCAAGGTGGGCAAACCAGGTGGTCAGGATGTAGTGCAGCAAGGCTCTGTGGAGGATGCTAACCCACAGTATCTTCTGTCATCTCTGCTCTAGTTTTATTTCTCTTTCTGTATCAGTTGGTGACTGAACAGAAATATTGAAGCAAGTGTACAGACTGCAGTATCAACCTTTTCCTCAATATTTCCTTTTGAGGAAACTATTCATGTTAAGGGCTGGGATTATTATTATTATTGTTATTGTTGTTAATATGCTAGAATTGGAGCAGTACTGTAAGTCCTGAAGTATAGAGGTAACTTGAGAGGAGAGCGTGTGCCTGTGTCTGAGAAGTGGATCCCAAATGACCAGAAACCCATTGACTCAGAGACTCTCCATTTTTTACTGCTTCTGTCTGCTTCTTCCCTCTTTTATGCTACAAAATATGAAAGCTTAACTGATTTCTGTCACTTTTTGTATCTAGCTAGGATTTTTAGGCAGGCAGGTATATCCTGCATGAGTTACTGTGCAGTGTAAAAAGCACAACTGAATACTGTGGCAGCAGTATGGACCTGGCAGCTTCAGTGGAGGAAGTAGTTTCTCGTTATAGCTATTTTTAGGCCTCTCTGGCCACAACATGAAGGAACTTTGGAAGCAGTTTAGAGCCTTTGAAATACCCTTTTATATAAATAATGACGGTTGTGGTCATTAGTCATGGCAACTCATCTGAGGTCTGGGTGCAAGCTGTTTGTCTCTCTGAAAGCAAAGCAGTTTGCAGAAGCAGATGGTGAGCTAGAGAAGGCTTCAGGGTGGAATGGCTGAAGCTGTTTGTGTCCACTCCTGAGATCAGCACCTCGAGTCCATCCCAAGGAACACCCACACGAGAGGCTGCTGCAAAATGCTCTTGGGAGAGACTATCACATCAGGCTTGTGACTAGTCCAAGCATTGCCCTGTTTTGGTTTTTTCCCAGCAGTGGCTCAGAGAGTAGGGCAGATGTGCTGGGATTGTGTGGTGTGGAGTAGCAGTACCAGAGCAGTGCAGGTGGTGGATTGACCCAGTGCTGTGAATCTTGCTACTCTTAATTGGATGATGAATCTGGGTAAGAGATGGGAGGCAGTAGAGGAGAACCTGAGTGACCAGGAAGGTTGGAAGTGGGATGCAGTTCTAGGAGGAAGGTGGAGGAGACTATGTTGAGGAGATTAATGAGGGATTTCTGCAGGGTTTGTGTTTAAACAAAGGGGGATCAGGACTGGGCCAGCCTCAGGCAGGCTGTCAACGTGGTAACTCTGTGGGTGGGACTAGGTAACTTACATGGGGTCTGGAATAGTTTTGCTAAAATCCCTTCCTTTCATTTTCTGGGAGAGCAAAGTGAGATAATGGCTGACCCAGGGAAAGAACAGCAAGGAGCTTTTCTTCAGTGTCTCTCTCCAAAGTCCTGACTCTCTGTTGCCTGCTTTTCAGCGTTCGCTGCCTTTAACCAAACCCCAAGGACCCAGCTCATGCCACAGACACGCCAGTCGCTTCTCCACCTGGTGCTGCACTCTGCTTCCTTCTGGAGCGGTTTTTAGAGAGCTCCTTGGCTTAACTCTGAGCTCCTCTTTGGGCCTTCCAACCCCAGCCTTGTCTGGTTTGGCTTCCATTTACATCTGCAGGACAGTTGGGTAGGGAGGTAACTGCGTTCTGTCACAGGTGTGACAGCTGACAGCACAAACCAGCTTGAAGGTAACATTCAAAAGCAGGGCAGTTAAGGGAAAGCTGAGGAAAAGCACCTGATATTCAGACTGGAAAAGGTGCAGTTTGATGCAGAAAGTGGTTTGGTGCTGATCACAGGGCTGGTATGTGCCCAGCAAAAGCACTGGGCTGGATGTGGGCTCAGTGATGATGGGAGGGGGACACACTTGGCAGCCTCTCAGCCTTCCAGGGTCACAGAATGCACACTGCACCAGGTGATGCTAATGGGGAACCTGCATCCTCCTGAGCTCTTCCCTCTAACCTTCTGCCTCTGGAAATAGCATTCCCAGAAGTACAGCTGTGCCTGTACTTGTGTCCTTCTGCCCCTCGCTGTCACTAAGTCACTGCAGCCCGTCAGCTCGTAGGCAAGGGTGGAGTATAGAAGTGCCTGTCGGGGTAACCTGTAGCTCCCAAGAGCTCATGTCCCTCGTGTGCATTGAAGGTGAACCGGCCGGTGGGGAAGGTGCAGATCTTCACCGCAGACCTGTCCGAGATCCCGCGCTGCAACTGCAAACCCACGGACGAGAACCCCTGCGGCCTGGACTCAGAATGCATCAACCGCATGCTGCTCTACGAGTGCCACCCCTTGGTGTGCCCTGCTGGCGAGCGCTGCCAGAACCAGTGCTTCTCCAAGCGCCAGTACCCCGAGGTGCAGATCTTCCGCACGCTGGCGCGAGGCTGGGGCTTGCAGGCCAAAACAGACATCAGGAAGGTACACGCGCTCTTCGCGTTGATTTCTCGCCTTGCTTCTCTCTTGATCGCTCTTGGTTTGGAAATTGAATTTGAAGAAGAGTTCTTGTTGTAGAACGCCATTTAGAAAAAATAAAAAATAAAAAACCAATTTTAATCTTTCTGGTCTTGACAAGAGTGTTTTGGCTCAGCTGACTGAGAAAATGATTTGCATGTTGATGTCTCACAAGGTAGGAAAGGTGGTTGCTTGGTCAGTCTGCTGGTAAGATCAATGGGATGGTGCTCAGGTTTTCTAGATGGGGAGCAATGATTATTCCTCCCCCCCATTCTTGACTAGCCAGGCTTATCCAGCGTGAGAATCTTGTGTCAGAAACAGAAACCAGGGCATGGATCTTAAAAAAGGGCAGTGTCTTGGAGATGGCTGTTGTTACTGCTGAAACTGATTATCTCCACTTAAAGCACTTGTAATTATTTTTTTAATGCAAAGAATAGTAATTCTCTGGACATACGTCTGTGCTGAACGAAGAAGGAGGAATGTTAAATCTGAAAGAGCCCCAAAGCTAATGAAGGAGGAAGTGAAACAGAGGACTATTAGCATTGTAGGAGAAGAATGTCTAAAAAAGGAGTAGGGATGACATGATAAGAGGAAGACCTTGACAGAAGAGGCAAAATGTTAGTCTGTCCTGTTGAAAACTTTGCTACCTGCTGTGCCGTGAGTTAAGGGATGTTTCTGCCATTCCTTGTACTTGTCTCACTTTCAGCAGACTTTTCTGGAAATAGAAACACTCAGTTATTAAGTGTGGGGACCTGTTAGCCCCACTAGAGCAAAGCTGGGGTTCTCTTTAATGGCTGGAGTACAGTCTCTGCAGGACTTCACCACAGGAGAACTCGGTGGGTTCACTGCAGGAGCAGGTGCCCCAGGTGCATCCTGCTGCTCCGTGTGGCTGGTCCCCAGAGGGATATTGTTTTCAGCTGGAATGCAATTAGGGCAGTGCTTTGAGCTTTGCAGCCAAGTGCTGCTCTTGTGGTTAACTTCTGGGCTGTCCCTGGATGATAATTCTTTCTTTGGCACAAAGAATAACCTGGTGGTCACAGCTCTTTATTTAATTTATTTTGAGATATTTGAGCATGTGAAACGGATGTATGGTTCAGTGATCTTGATGAAGGTTATAGGTTAAACTGGCTGCAAAGCACAGGGAGAGATTTTTAGGAAGGAAACAGGAGCTAAGTTCTAGCATAAAGGTGGACATCCCTCCATCCTGCAGATTATTTGTCTTATCAGCTTGTTGTTTTCTGTCTGGCAGGGTGAATTTGTTAATGAGTATGTTGGGGAGCTAATTGATGAAGAGGAGTGCCGAGCCCGAATCCGCTATGCTCAGGAGCACGACATTACCAATTTCTACATGTTGACACTGGATAAGGTATGTGCAAGAAATCTCTTGCCAGTGTCCTAAACAGAAGTAAAAAGATGGGAATGAAGGTGTTATCTACCTAGTAAAAAGGTGCTAAGCATTGCTGATGAGCAATTCATTTCCTGTAAAATGACTAAATGAATTAACGTGTAGTAGAGGAGCTTCAGGTTGGGTTTCAGGGTTAGGGAGAAAGTCTGAACAGACATTGCCTGAGTTTGTTCAGAAGAGGTGAGGACAGTTGTCTGAGGACCATAGATCCTGCTTCAGCATAAGAGGCTTAATTTGGGAACATTTGGATCCTTCCCAGCAGCTGAACCTTGGAGAGCCCAGAACAGGGCTGGTGTGTGCTAGAAGAGGCATCAGCCCTCATGCTGTAAGTTACAGGCACAGCAAGACCTTCATCTAAGTTCAGATCTCAGGTCTTGCTGTTCTCAGTAGAGTGATGGATTTAGTTACACCCACGGGTTCCCCAGCGGGTCCTGCAGGCCAAGTTGTTGCTATGAGCTCCTGATTTTCTGATGTTTAAGTAGTTTTGTCTGCTGCTTTCCACACTTTGTCACTCAGCTATGGAAAGATGAGAAGGAAACCATGAAAGCAGACATGGGGAAGAAGCTGTTGAGTGTGAGACAGGATAACAGTGACTGCTTTATCTCTTTCCCCTCATCCTGCAAGTTCACACTGACCATATCTTGTTCTCCTTGTCTGGCTGATAGGGCAGATCCAAGTGTTACTATCTCCCTCATTACTACAAAAGGAAATCTCAGTTGCAGCTTTCCTCTCCTCTCCAGCCCTGTAACAAGCTGTGCACTAGTGTACCTCAGCTTACACACTCTTCCTGTTTCCTTCCATACACTGACATGTAAGAAATAGGAACTGCTATTTTGCTTTTAAGCAGAAGTTGGGGCCTGGAAGGCCACAAGCACTGCCTTGGAATTGTGCTGGGATGGTGTTTATCCAGTACTGATACCACAGGGCATAATTTCTTGTTTCCCAGAAAGCACCAGTGGCACTGTTTTGGCTGTTTGGGAGCCCTGTGTCTTTGAGGAGGATGATGTGCAGGAGGCTGAATTGCCATGTGATCTGCCAGCACTGGCCAGAGGCATCAGAGCTGGTGGATTGCAATTGATGAGAGCTAATTGAAACGTATTTTTCTGGGTTTTGGGGGTTTTTTTGCAATTCCAGGACCGAATCATTGATGCTGGGCCAAAGGGCAACTATGCTCGGTTCATGAACCACTGCTGCCAGCCCAACTGTGAGACTCAGAAATGGTGTGTGAATGGTGACACTCGGGTCGGGCTCTTCGCACTTGTAAACATCAAAGCTGGTAAGGAGCACACTGTCAATGCCTGCAGTACCCTCGAGGGTTCTGGAGGGAAAAGGGAGGGTTTGTAGCTCCCTGGAAGGGGATTTAATTTTTATTTTGGTACAGGTATTCATGAGGCTTAGCAGCAGCACGAACTAATGAAATACACACAGACAAGGTATCAATGGAGGTTGATACAGGGCCCTGCTTACAGGATCAATGCCCTTTTTAGCTGTAAAATGTGGTAGGGGTGAGGGGTTGCACTGAATTTTCAATCTACATAGATCAGTGGGGAGATTATTAGTTTGGTATCCTTCTGTAGGTAATGGCAGTCATTTGTGACATTGTATGTAAAAAGTGCTTTTACTTCAGCAGTAAAACATTCTACTCTGTAATTCATTAACTACTCACTTGGTTTTGATCTGCTTTTGTGCCAGGGACTGAGCTGACTTTCAACTACAATCTGGAGTGTTTGGGAAATGGAAAGACCGTTTGTAAATGTGGTGCCCCAAACTGCAGTGGCTTCCTAGGAGTAAGGCCGAAGGTATGATGCATCCTTGAAGCTTTTGTTCTTCCAAATAGCCTCTTTGCATAGATGTGTATCGTTCATTGGTTGCAGAGGTTTCAGGTTGAAGAGATCATTTCAGTGTGGCCATGGGAACAGTGCTTGAAATGAGTTAAGTATTCGAGTTTTCATTCTGAGAGAGCAAATCTTAGTCTTCAGTTATCAGAGTTGCTATAAATAATTACAGGAAGTTTTATTTGACACAGAAAGAATAAAAGAGGATTTTTTTCTTTTGAATTTTTTTAAATTTTCTACTTTTTATCATGACAGTTTCCATAGCACTAGAGGAGCAAAGGACAGGCATGGGAAAGACTTCATCAGATAACCAAGAAAACACAACTCAGCTCATTTTCCAAAGTAAAGGCTTAACTAAATTGTGAGCATGCATGGAAGGCCAGCAAACTCACATTCCTTCACACTGAAGTTGCTTTAGAGCCAGAAGGCTTCTACCTCACCATCTATTCTGCAGTAAAGTTCTTGGATTTTATTCTGGTTTTAAGTAACTGATTTTTACACATCAAACAGACATAAGAAATTTGTCATTTGCTGGTAGTAGAAAAACCACCAGCTTTTAGAACTCACTGACTTTTTGAGGCCTTCAATTTGTAACTGTAATGTTGCAGTAACAGGAATTGATTTCAATTACCTCCTTGTGTGAGCTGGTTCTTACTGGGAAAAGGAAATAACAGGAGCAGTTGGCTGAGATCCCAGCTGTCACCCGCTAAATCTATGTCTCAGCTGTTGCTTTGTTACAAGTGCTTCACCAAATCAGTCTGTAATCCCTCTGCTCTGGCATGTGGATCCTGCAGTGCTCACAGTTAAGGGTTAAAAACCTCCAGCAGAACAGTTGTTGAGCCTCGTCAATATATGGGGAAGATTTTATAAATTCTCCAGAGATTAGTTCTTCAGAAAAACTAACTTATGAAAATAAAAAATGAATGTCTTCAGAAGCTGACAGATGAGTTGCACATCTGATGTATTTAGTCCTTTTTCGGGTTGTGATTTAAAGTTCAATTGATTTTGTGCTGCCCTTGTGTTATACATAGTTTGACTGTCATTTTTGCCTTGAAATTGCAGGTTGCACGGTGGAAATCAGAGAAAGGTGCCCTTTAGTTGGCATTCATATTCCATTGTGATATCTGAGGCGACTCATTCCATCCTGATGAGATAGGCTAAGAAACAAGACCAAGAAAACAGTACCTTGGGCTGGTTTTTTAAAAAATTCTTCCCACAATAGATATATTTTTAAGCTTGCTGAAGATACAGCAAGACAAAATTGATTATACTCAAGTTCACTCTTAAAAGTGCCTTCTAACTGGGAGTGTGGAAGAATATTTGGGAGGCTATTGTACCTCAGGGAGCAAGTGGGAATTGCTTAGTCCAGCTGTTAGACCTCTCTTAGACATTCAAATTAGCTGTGAAGGGATTTTCTTGTTCTCTTTGTAATTAGATGGCTGAGAAGCTAGCCGCTGAAAATCAGTGGCATAGTTTAGGTAGAAACATTTCGGTGCCTGCATTTCCAGTGATAAGAAAGGCCTGGCTTGTCCCCATTGTCAGGGGGAATGATGGTAGGAAAGCAGAAACATCCACATGTGAAAGGGAAAGAAACAATCAAGAGATGTAACTCCTTGGTGACAGGAAAGCTGGATAGCCAGCTTGCAGAGTTCTGAAATTGTAGGTCTGGAGACCAAGGGTTTTAAATGTTTTGGTGATGAAAATATTATGCACTATATTTTTGCAGAATAAAGGGTGTAAAAACTGAATCACATGCATTGTCTCAGCACACAGAGATGTCCTGCATGGAGAACACATATTTGAACACAAAGACGTGTGGAAAATGGCACAGAATTTAGCTCATGTCTCCTTAGATCAACTAAACTGATGGTGCTTTTGATAAGGTCAGGACTGGGGGCAAGAAGCATCCATCATCTTTGTGGAGTTGAGTGACACAGTGGGAGGCTCAGTCTGGCATGGAGAGGGAGTTGGAAGAGCAGGGCTGGAGGAAGCCTTAGGCCAGGGGAGGGAACCATTTAGTTGCCTGTCCTGGGTCCAGTTTTAGTTACTTCACTACACAGATAATTTAACTGTACTGATGACACAGAGTTAAGTTGTCACTGGCATGGGTGAGTGAGAGGATGGGGCAATTGCAAAGGAATAACTGAGTGTAGGGGGAATGGAGATTGGATATTCCACAGGACACACCTGGAGAACTTAACAGCAGAAACAAATCCACCATGAGAAGGTCGTGGTGGAGAAGGAGCCACTGTGCAGCTCAGCTGCCCTAGGACTGAGCTGTGGTGTAGCTCAGCTGTGGAAAAGGCAAATAGGGGCAGTGCTTTGGGGGAATTTCCTGTTCTTTTGGCTAAGTTTTGATGTCTTTGTATGCTGCCTGTGAGGTGTTATCTGAGTGTAATTCTGAGTTATCTGTTATCTGAGTGCTATCATGTGTAATTCTGTAACTTTCATTTGGGATAAATATACTTAATAAGGGAAGAGAAAAACCAGTGGGAAGACTGAGTGTGCAGACTGTGAAAGTTTCAGTTTGCAAGCAAGCAGGGGAGTGTGTCCCAGAGGCTTTTTCAGCAAGATGGAAGGGCTTCAAATGTTGAACTTGATAACCTTGGAGGTCTTTTCCAACTATAAAGATTTTGTGATTCTGGTGCAAAAGAGCAGCATTGACTCAAGAACAAATAGGTCTAAACTGATGACTGTGGCAATACAGCTAGAAAGCAGAACTGAAAGCACTGCTGAACTCATTACAGAAGTAGATATGCTAAGCTTGGTAGGCCACAAGCCTTGGCAAAAGTAATGCTAAGCTTGGTAGGCCCAAGCCTTGGCAGAAGCAAGCAGGATTTTGAAAAGAATGCTTAGTTTGCAATACCTTACATATTTGTACAAGGCAGTGCATAGGTAGAATGAAGCAATGTTATTGAGAAATACAGATGTGTTTTTATGGTAATTATTGCCTAAGCTGTGGATCTATGTTTAGGTCACGCCTAAAAGGTATAAAAGATGAGACTGTGGGATTGGCTTCCATGCTAGCACCTAGCTGGAGTCCCATCTTTATCTCTAGCCATGAGATGACAGATAAATTCAGACTGAAAATGGAGAGGGAAGTGATAAATGTGAAAAAGTACAGGAAGGCTATGGATAGATTTCTTTTGAGTCATGTGTGCCAGGAGACCTGGGTGCTTTGACCTGAGGAGTCTGTGAGAGGTGGCACGTGCTCAGTGACACCAGGCAGCCCCAGCTCCTCATTCTGCTGTTGCTAGATGTATAAATCCCATGTTGAGCCAAGCTTTGCTGCAGGACTTCCAGGCTCTTCCAAAATAACTGGGAGCTATTTGCTGTAGTAAATTGGTTGCCAAATACCGAGCAGCACTAGAGATGCTGCACAGGCCTCAGGTTTAGCTGGCAGTGGGATTTCTGTCAGCAGGATTTGCATCAGCAGGGGAGCAGGTGGATGGGGCAGAGCCTTGCATTAACCCACATTGTTTCACCCACAGAGCCAGCCCAGCCTCAGCGAGGAGAAGTCCAAGAAGCTCAAGAGGAGGCCGCAGATGAAGCGCAGGTCGCAGGCGGAGGTGATGAAGGAGAGGGAGGACGAGTGCTTCAGCTGTGGGGACGGGGGGCAGCTGGTCTCTTGTAAGAAGTCAGGCTGCCCCAAGGTGTACCACGCCGACTGCCTCAACCTGACCAAGAGGCCTGCAGGTCAGTGCTCTGCACAGCTGGGCTCTGCTTGGGTCCCAGTGTTGGCTCTGGGTGTGCTGGGTGCTGCTTGTGACCTTGCACTCTATTCACAGCATTTTAACATTTAGAGAAATCTTTCTCATGTGAACAGACCTCGTTGCCCAAACAGCCCAGCGCTGGTTTGCACCCCACTGTGACTGCAAAAAGGTGAACTAGTTGCTGAAGGGGGAGCTGGTCCTTGCCTAAGAGATGGTGCTTATGAACTGACCCCATTCTTGGGGCCTGGCAGAGCATAATCCCAACAATAGCTGAGGTATTGGTCATCACACTGGCTGTTTTCCCAAAGTTGACAGTTGTGAGTTGAATGGTGAGGAGAAGCATTGCTGGAAAATAGGAGTTAGAAAAGAATCTCTTAAATGTCTAAATAGCCAATGGTTCATACATAAGAAAACAGTACCAAAGCATATTCTAGTTTGTGGTGAAATGAGGGCAAAAATTTGACATGAAAACATACTCAAAAAGTACAGTCCAGCCTCCAGCCTGTTCCCCTGCTTTCCATTTGCAAAGTTTCTCCTAACAGCCTGACTTAAAAACACAAAGGATTGCCAGCTCTCTGATAGACTTTTTTTACATAGTAGAAGATTGTTGTCTCAGTCCTTTTCCGGCTTATCCAAACATACTCTCAAGTTTTTATTCTTGATCTACTCTGGACAGTGTCCCACTTGCCTACACGTTTTTTTAAAACTGGAAACAAGTATTTTAACAGCATTGCTGCCGAGGCTTTGCTTACTCTGTCAGAAGAGAATAATTATATTTTGCTTTTTACATAAAATTTCCTCATAAATTATGTTTTATTTGTTTTGCAAAAATAACTTGTATTGATATGATGTTGATAATTTGCTTTATCCTTGAGTTTTCATCTTTATCCTTTTCTCACATTTATTTCTTCCACTTGCAATCCTGTTTTGCACCTGTCTTTATTTAATTACACCTTGTTGGTACCAGAGCATTTGTCCAGTTTAAATTCTGAGCCTGTCTAGCTGGATTTTTGCAGTCTCCTACAGACTTGATGTTATCTACCTGTACCTGTAAGAGTACTTGCTGTTCTGCTTCCAGAAATTTAAATTATAGTACAGATAAAAATACACTTCTGAAGGATGTGATTTGAAATGCCTCCTCAGTTTGCCATAAGACCATTAATAACTGTATTTTGAGAATGATTCTGAGTCAGTTGTAGCAATTTTACTCTTTTTACACATAGGCAATGATTTTCATAGTCCACTCCTCAGAGTATCATTCAGGACATGAAAGGTTCAGCACTTTCTACTTCAAATGTTCCATCTGCCATGGGCATTGCTGTCAAGTAATTGGAATTTCCTGCTTGTTTGCATGTTTGCTAATTGTGTGATCTTACTTCCAAGAGCTTGGGGCTGTCCCTGGAGAGGGTGTTTAGTCATTAGACCTTTTTATCCTGTCAAAGACCATTAGAGTGGTTTGATAGGATTTATCCTTCCCTCAACAAACTAGCAGGTTTTGACTTATTTTATTTTCCATCTGTACAAATAATGTCTGTAAGGATGGTCCCAGGGTCTTTGCAGTGGCCCAGTGTTGTGTGGCTCTCTGGGATGCTGCTGGTGCAGCCTGTGCTGCAGCACCGTGAGCCAGGAACAGGGGAGACCATGGGAAGTGTTAAACATCCTCACTTGGAAAAAAAATGCTGAAAAATTGGAAAAGACACAGAAGAACAGCGTGCATATTTTGAGACTGGAACAGAAGCTTTGGACTGGCTTCAAAGGAGGGGAAAAACTTACTACATGTTGCCTTCAACCCCAGGGGAAAAGCAGCGTGAGAGAGAGGAGTGGAGAGCTGCTGTTGCACAAGTCCAGGGAGCAATGCCCACAACTGCTCAGTGCAGTGCTGCAGGAACCAGCCTCCCTGGAAAGGAGCTGGTAGCCACAACCACAGGTCTGTGGGTTTGGTTTGGGCAGGCTGAGAAGTGCTCTGGCCTGGCTGGTGTCCGTGGCTGCCCTCTGGCTCAGAGCTGTGTGCCAGGGCTGCTCCCCACAGCAAGGCAGAGAGGGTGAGAGATGGGGGATTTGGGGTGCTGGGAGAGCACAGAGGCAGGAGGTGTATTTGGAGGAACATCATTGCTCATCCTGTGGTGAGAGGTCAGGAGCTCAGCATGGTTGTGTCCATGAACTGGAAGTGTTTGGTGGAGCCAGCCAGGAAGCTGAGCCAGTGCGGTCATCTACAAGTGAGAAAAGCAGCTGTCTCTGAAGTGTAATGTTGTGTTTCTCCTGCTGGTGATATTGGTACTGGTGGTCAGTAGGTACACTGTGAAGATGGAGCTGCTGGGGGAACAGCTTTGTTTTATCATGGCCATACATGGCCAGAGGTTAAGGATGTGCCTTTGGGTTCAGAGACAATAGAAACTTAGCCCTTGTGATCACTGCTCTCTCACTTCTTCTTTCTAAAAGTCAGGAAGGGAGGTTCTTGACCCAGAATTAAAAGACAAATCTGACATGTTTGCTGAAAAAGTCCTTTGGGTGTTGTGCACAGATAACCACTGTTTTCTATGAAAATCAGAGCTACAGAGATGTGCAAACTGGGGGTGTCTGCTCCTCTCTAGACACCTCTGTTGGTTAGTGCTGTGCAGGAGCCAGATGGGCTTTTGCTCTGAGCTGATATGGCTTATGTTTGTCATATTATCGTTGCCCTTGCTCTTCTGAGAATGCAGATTCGTGTTAACTGCCTGTCAAGCTAAGGCAGAGACTGAAGAGGACGTGTAGAATTGTATGTGGGTATTACAGAAGTGTTCACTCTTTGCCCTGAACTCCCTTTGCAGCAGGCTTTGTCTCTTGCCCTTGTCCTACTCCTAAGGTGTGTCTTTTCTCCCGTGTCCACGCTGCAGGAAAGTGGGAGTGCCCGTGGCATCAGTGTGACGTGTGTGGTAAGGAAGCAGCTTCCTTCTGCGAGATGTGCCCCAGGTCCTTCTGCAAGCAGCACCGGGAAGGAATGCTCTTCATCTCCAAGCTGGATGGACGATTATGCTGTACAGAGCACGATCCCTGTGGGCCTCACCCTCTGGAGCCAGGAGAAATTCGTGAGTATGCGCCTCCCGTAGAGGGCATGACTAACGGCGAGGACACCCAGCCTCCAGAGCAGCTGCCTGCAGACACAGAGGCAGACACAGACATGAGTGTTCAGCCGCTGGACAGCCTACCTCAGTCTGTGGCCCTCAGACTGCAGTCACCAGAAAAGCCCCCTGCTACCCTAGCGCTGAGGCTGCCTTCTTCAGACAAGCCCCCCACCACCCTTGCCCTGAGGTTGCAGCCATCAAACAAGCCCCCCACCACCCTGGCCCTCAGGCTACCTTCACCAGACAAACCACCTGCCACCCTGGCTCTGAGACTGCCACCATCAAATAAACCCCCGGCCACCTTGTCACTGAGGCTGAAGCCATCCAACAAACCCTCCACCACCCTCTCGCTCCGGCTTCAGCCTTCGGACAAACCTCCCACCACCCTGTCGCTTCGCCTGCAGCCATCAGACAAGCCCCAGGCTGCCCTGTCCCTCAGGCTGCAGGCAGAGAAGCAGCCCATCATTGTAGCGCTGCGGCCTCAGCAGCCTGACAAACCTCCCAGCAACGCGGTGCTCTGGCCACTGGATGAGTCCTCCAGCGACGCCTCACAGCCTCAGCTGCCGAGCAAATCTCCCCCAGGATCACCATCCCCGTTGGACGAGTCACTGGTTACTGCTGGTGACCTGCAGCTCCAGCTGGCAGATGAGACTCCTGATGCCCCCGAGGTTTTGGAGTTATCGGACAAGTCCCTCATTGACAGCAGGGCCGAGCAGCCCGAGCTGCTGGATGAGTTCCCCGTGAAATGCCTGCATCCTCCACTGTCTGACAGACTCCTCGCCACGGTGGGGATGCTGCAGTCCCAGACGGAGGATGAGCCTCCTGAGGCCGCTCAGCTCCAGCCGCTGGATGACTCCTCTGCCCAGAGTCCACAGCCCCAGGCTGTGGAAGAGGCTTCCAGCTCTGTGGTGTCGCAGGTCCCAGCGTTGGAGATGGCTTCCAGTCCTGAGGTGCTGTGGTCTGGTCCCATTGAAAAAGTCCCAGACTCCCCAGTCTCACGGATCCTGCCCTCAGAGAAGGCTCCTGGATCAACAGTACCACAATCTCTGCCTCTAGAAAAGGCTTCCTTCTCTGGGGCAGTGAGGGTCCCAGACACAGAGAAGTCTCCCAGCTCTGGGTCACCTCATCCCCTGCCTTCAGAGAAGGCTGCTGGTTCGGGTATGCCTCAGATCCTGCCCACAGAGAAAGCTCCCAGCTTAGGGTTGCCGTGGCCCTTGTCTCCGGAGAAGGCCCCAGCTTCCCGGTCACCACATGTCCTGCCCACGGAGAAGGGTCTCAGCTCAGGGGCCCTTCGGATCCCGCTCACACAGAAGTCTCTCTCCCCCGGGGTGCTGCGACCCCTTCCTCCAGAGAAGGCTGCTGACTCCGGGGTCCTCCGGGTTCTTCCTTTGGAAAAGGCTCTCAGCTCCGGGGTGTCTCGGCCTCAGCTCCTGGAGAGGCCTCTCACTCTTACAGCCCCGTGGCCTCAGGCATCGGATAAGCTGGCTGCTGCTGTGGCTCCTCGGCCTCAAGCCTTGGACAAACCTCTGGCTGCATCAGCTCCGAGGCTGTTGCTGTCGGAGAAGGCGCTGCGTCCCGTCGACCAGAACGCTCAGCTGAAGGAGAGAGGAGCCCCAGCCGTGGAGCTGAATCCCCAGCAGAAAGAGAGGACCATGTTAGCTGGGGAACAAATCTCTTGGTCTGCTGGGAAGGTGGTGACACACGTTGGACAAGTACCTTGGCCTACAGAGAAACTACAGACGCACGAGCAAAGCCACTGGTCCACAGCGAAAGCCCTGACGCCTGCGGAGCAGCCTTCCCGGACAGCAGAGAAACTCCAAGAGCCAACCCTTCAGCCCAGCTGGGAAGTGGCCTCAGCCCCCTCGGAGCAGACCCCGTGGACATCAGAGAGATTGTGTGCGTTCGAGCAGACCCCTCGGCCTGCCAGGGAAGCACCGGTGCCCCCGGAGCAGATGCAGTGGCTTGTCACGAACGTTCAGACAATTGATCAGATTACTTGGCTGAGTGGAAAAGCACAGACTCCTCGGGGGCAGGACCCTTTGCCTGAACAAAACACAGCGCTAGCCCGTAACCAGGATTCTGTCTGTCGTGAGTTGGCTGACTCAGAGCCAAAGTGAGGTTGGTGAATATGGGAGGCAGGTTTCAGTCGTTTAATGTTTAGGGAGGGGGAAATCTTTGTTTTGTTTTTTTTATTCACTTCCCTGAGCCCAGCCCCTAACCCATGCACATCCCATCCATATTATCTTGTGACATGAGCAAGGACATTCTTTTAAATCTGAGTCTGGCCCAGCCAAAGGGAGAGAGCATCTGTGACCTTTTCCTCTTCCTTTTACAAATGGTAAAGCTGAAATAAAGAGTCCACTCTGGGTAAAAATCTCCAATTCCACTGAAATGGTCACATTACTGATCCAGCGTGTTCAAGCTCCAGGTTTGATTCGTAGGTGAATTCCCAGGCACAGCCAAGGGCCTTGCTCCTGTTACTGCATTTAAAGAAAGTGGATCAGTCAGGCTGCCCTGGCACTGGAGATGTTTCAGGGATCATGTGGCGACAGTTGGGTGTGTGTCCTTGCCACACTTCAGAAGCAGGGAAGGGATTTTGTGTCACCTGCCCAGGTCTGTCCCTGCAGGGTGGTGCTTTACAAGGTTTGTCCATGTGTTCACTGGGACATGCTGTGTGTGTGGTTTGCTCAAGGACAGGGATCATCTCCAGTGAGATGGGAGAGGAGCTCCTGCACTCGCTCAGTGCAGTTTTCTCCAGCAATAGGAAGCATCCATTCAGGCTCCTTTTTTACAGAGCTGCAACTGGTCAGGCCCAAAAAATGGGAAATCTGGAGAAAGTCAGGGAAAAGAGAGATCTTGGAAGAAGTCATCTGGCAGTTTTTTCATTCTTGTGTCTTAATCCTTTAGCACAGGACACGCGGAGTGTTTTCCTGCACTTGACAACATAGTGACCCATAAAGCAGCAATAGCGGAGCAGAGTGGGTTCCTGGAGGTGCTGAGCACTGCCCTTCCAGGGGGACAGTGCTCCCTTTCAAATTTCCACCCAGTCTCTTCTAGACCTCTGTTGTCAGCGTGAGCCAGCAGACTGAGCAGTCCTTTGTCCCTTTGCCTCAAACGTGTTCAGAACGTGTTCCCATCGCACATGGTGTTGCCAGCAGCAAGCCAAGCCTGTCCTGCCCGCTGCACAGCACAGAGGCAAGGCTGCCCTAGCTGGATCAGGACCCATCTCAACACCTTCCCCTTGTGTAGCTTCTGGCTTAACTCTTCTACAACCAAAGGAGACTTGAATTAACTGGACTGTGTTGGTGTGCATGTGTGCGTGTGCGTCCATCCAACTGAATTGTAGTTCTCACACTGGAACACGGTGGGCTCCAGCAGCTGGCTGGCTTTCTTTTTTCCTCTTCTCCCTTTTGCAGTGAAGGCAATGTTTAGTACCTGGTGATCATCAGGCTGGTGTCCAGACTAGGCCTGCTGACAGCCGTTCACTCAAGCGTTGAGGCAGAAGTTGGCTTGGCTGTGGCTGTGACCACCAGCACCCTCGCAGGCAGGAGGAGGACAAACCTCCTTCAGTGGCACTGCCTGGCCTGGATAGGGTTGGTGTCCTGCCAAGGAAACGCTGCTGACCAGCTTTATCCCACTCTCACAACACATTACCTCTGTAATTACCTGAGCTCCACCGATCTGGGGCCGCAGCCTCGGATCTCCGTGCCGCCGCCAGACCCTTGCACAGCTCCAGTGTGTATATCCTTCTCCTTCTCCTTCCAGGCAGATCTGCAGGCCCCTCCCCAGGAAGGGAGAGTTCAGCCTCGTGCTGACCTCCTTCCTCCAGCATGGGAGCTGGTCCTTGTTCCCACCTGGCTTGCAAGTGCCTGCTGCTCCCAGAGCAGATGGTCGTGAGCTTTGCAGTTTTCTATGAAGGGAGGCAGACACCTGTACCAAGACAAATCCTGATCCTTTCTCCTTTCCTGATGTGTGCACCCCGAGACAACGTCCTGCTGTAAAGGCCGGGTGTGCTGGGCACAAGGGGACATTACCAGTGCTATGGTGCATTCTTCTCTAGTCCAAATCATTTCAGATCCTTTGTAGAATAGCTCACAACTTGGAAAAGCTTTATGGCTTATGGAAACTTATTTGTTTAATGTTGTTTTGTTTTTTTCCGGGAAGACTGGCAGGTCAGTTCCTGCTTGCTGCTGAAACTAGGGAAATGCAAGCAGCTTGCATTTCTGCGTGACTCCTCCACAAAGGGAATCAGGACAACTCAGATCCATTGAGAGACAAGATTACCTTAAGGGCATTCATTAAGGTTTTTAAACAAAAATTTAAAAAAAAAATTATGACGTTCAGTATATTAAGTATTTATCATGTGTGAGAAGGAAAATAAATCTTGACTTTACATTTATAAGCCTTCCCATGAGCTGGACTTAGTCATGTAGATTGTGTAAGTAGGGTTTCCTCAGTGCCAGCACCCAGCTAGCTCCTGCTGTAA
Organism: Thryothorus ludovicianus; assembly: GCA_013397245.1. Taxonomy (NCBI): domain Eukaryota; kingdom Metazoa; phylum Chordata; class Aves; order Passeriformes; family Certhiidae; genus Thryothorus; species Thryothorus ludovicianus. The sequence goes on along the minus strand of VZTB01011713.1, from coordinate 348,624 downwards.
CCAGAGAGGTCTCTGCACTGCTCTGTCCACCTCTGCTTCGCATTGTCACGTGTTAACTAGTTACTTGTTTCATGAAAAAATAAACTGTGAATATTTTTGGTGCAGGCTTTTTTAAATCTGTAAAATGGAGAAGTTCTCAGTGAATTCTCACAAGAGCAGGTTTGAAAAAAATCACTTCTATAAATCGTGGGCTCACGTAGCAGGTCGAGGCTCATGGCAGCAGCCGCCTTTCATGCCAGCAGGTGCTTACCCAAAAGCTTGTTTGGAACAGTGAATGTGGATTAAACAGTTGCATGGCATCTCCCACAGCCCACTTTGTTGCAGTTACTGTACCCCGTCTCTCTTCTTGTCTCCAATTTCCACAAGGATCCAGGTTTCTGGCTTGCTACCTTGCAGCTACTGTTGGAAAGTTGAGTTCAGCATAGCTAGGAGGCTGCTTGGCAAAGCTGGTGTTGAGGAACATCATTGAAAGAGGAAGCCAGGGAGCTGCTCTTCCCTCTTTGCCCTCACTGGAGCCCTGGGCGATGCTTTGTCAGATCAGGGGGGCTTTTCAGAGGGATCAGTGGTGTTTTTGGGAGTCTCTGGGCTGTTCTGAGTCACATAGACAAGGCCTGACCAGCTATAGAGAGAGGTCCCAGCAGTCATCGGGGAGCATGAGCTGGGGAGCAGCTTCAGGCAGCAAAACCCTTATGGAGGAAACGTGGGCATCTTCTGGACTCAAGGTGACTCACTGTGGTGGCAGCTGGCAGCACTGCCTTGGAGGAGGAGAGGGACATGTCTGTGTTGAAGCATTGGTTTGTTTGTTGCTGCCTTAGAATTCTGCCAGTTTGAGTCACAGAGGATTTTAAAAGTAGAGGGTAGAGGCAAAGTAACCCGTACCCCTGGCAGACGCTGTGGGAGAGACACTGCTGAGCTGAGACCTGTGCAACAGCTCCCTGCTGAGGCTGTGGTGCTCTCTTGCTGTGCTTGAGGGATCCAATCACCTGGTCACTTAGTCCTGGGTCAGCCCTAATTGCACCCAGGGTGGGTGAGAGGTGACTCGTGTGTTGATTCACTGGCGTGGAGCGCTTTAAACGAAGAATCAAGGGTGTAATTATCTCTGTCCCTTCCCTGGTGTCCCACAATGGCTCACAGGAATTTTCAAGATTCATTCCTGGTAGGAATGGCTTATTCCCATTTCTGAAGGGAGTGCAGGCTCTGCTCCTATCTGAAAACTTTGCTGGTCAGCATTTCTGGATGGCTGCTGCCCCTGCTCAGAGCAGTGGGCTGGGGTCAGCAGCTGTGGTCTCTGCCCCACCGCAGAACTCACTTTAGTGTTGGATTTCCACTGTGGGCAGGAGAGTCCCAGGTGCCCTTTGGTGACAGATAACAGCATGGTCAGGGCCTTGTGCCCTGTTAGAATCAGGGTTGCAGAGGAGGAGCCACCACAGGACCTGTGGGATGTGTGGGCAGGAGGGGAGCAGGCACAGGTCACTGTTCTGCATGGCTTGTCCCAACTTCCCCAGTGCCCACTGGCAGCCAGGGCTCTGGTGAATCTAGCAGGAGAGTTATAACTGTAAGGAATAATCACCTCACCTACTGCACGTCTCCAGATGCAAATTAGCTCATGGTAGCTTGCTTTATTGCTATTCTCCAGTTAAACTTTTCCTATTTAACAAATAAAAGCTCCACAGGAACCAGAGTCACTTCAATACACAAAGCATCTGGGTGGTACTGTGGGAGCACGAGTTAATTCAGGGTTAAACCCCTGCAGGCAGAGGCTCTGAAGGTGTGGCTGGTGTTAAAATTTGGGAGATAAGAGAGATAAGGTTGAATGTAAAGGACATTAAAGAACTAAGGTGAGACAGTGCATTTGCTAGAAAAGCTTCAGCTTAGTTTCACAGGAAAAAAAGAAGAAAGCAGCCCTAACCTTGATGCTCTTGGCAGTGTGTTAGCCCTGAGCTTGCTGTGAGTGTGCCCTATCTGGACACCGCAGCCAATGTTGTTACAGGGCTGGGGGAGTTTGAGAAACCTCAGACCTTCAACACCTTCTGTTTATTTTTAATTTCAGCCTTCTGATTTTGCTTGATGTTTGGAATAACCATAATTGTAACCTGCTTGTAATGTGCTTTGCCCTAAATTACTGATGAGGCTTTGCTAGCCAGTGAGTGTTAAAGCAAAGTGGCAAATCGTGCAGCTACTCTGAAAGTACAGGGGGGGATGCTGTGTTTGATCTCCCAGGCTTTGCCCGCGCTAATTACCCACCCTCCTGTGATAGTGATAACGCTGGTGGCAGCATTTGCAGCCGAGGCTGCTCCTCTTGCAGCAGCACAGCTGGGCTGATGGGTGCTTGGGACTCCCAGGGCCTGGGACACGGGACACTGGAGCTTGGGGACTGCTCTGCCAAATGCCTGGCTTCAGCAGGAGTCTCACCTGTGGGGTGGCAGTGCCCTTGCTTAGCAGGAGATGGGAGAGTGAAAGATTCTTGCTCCGGGTCCTACAAAAGTGATGTAAGCAAAGTTTGGTGCCGGGGGGGACAGGACAGATTGTGTGAGCACGGGCTGGAGGAGCAGCAGTGATGGACAGTCCCTACAGCACTGAATCTACCTCCTAGGGAAATCTGAGAAATGGGTGTTGCTATGGCCTATTTCAAGGTAAAGTTTTAATCAAGTTTGCCCTTGGCAAAGCCCTTGGGCTATTGTGGTGCTATTGTAAACCGTTGGCAGCTTAGCACAGTAGGGCTGGACTCACGGTTCCTGGCCCGAAGGCTGGAGCTTCTTGGCCAGCTGATCCCATCCCCCTGGAGCTGGGGCCGGGCTTCAGCACGTGTGACTGACACAGGACAAGGAGTGACTCGGTTCCTTCAGTTTATGGTGGTTTTGAGACTCAAACCAGTGTGCCAGAGCCCCGTGGGGAGCCCGTGGAGCCACGTGAAGCAAGCAGGCATCCGCTACTGCATGTTCTTCGTGTCTGTTTGGTACTGAGCTGGTTTCAGTTTTTGTTTCTTTTTCCGATGTTTCTGAATTGTTGACTTCAAGGAACTGGGTTTTGTGTATTTTTTTAGACACTGGGAACTTGTTAAAAGGAAAAGCAGCAAGCACCAGGGAGGCTCAAGGTGGAGTGTGGCTGGAGCTGAGGGTGGCCCCGGCCGGCGTGGGTGGGAGGTGGGATGTGCTGTCAGGAGCAGGCAGGGAGTGGCTCTCCCTCCCTGCGAGGGGCCATGGAAGCCTTTCAGCAGTGGCACTCCCAGCCCTGCATGTCCGTGGTCCCGAGCTCACTGCCCCACCAGCCTGCTCCCCCCGAGACACCAACCATGTTGGGCACCGTGCCTCGCTTTTATCGTCCCCTGCCACCCTCCAGCACTGTGTGCTCTTAGCTGGGGTCCTGGCTGCCAGCTAGCTGAGGGCCCTGGGGAGGGTGGCTGCCCACTGCCCCTTCCTCACTGCCAGGGGACATTGGGGGGTCACTCGTGGCAGCAGCATGAGTTGTGCTGGAGCCGTGAGTGAGAGGTTTGCTCAATGGGAGTAACCTTGGTGTGAGCAGCTCCACGCTGCCTTCCTTCCCCTCTGAGATCTGCTGCCCACAGGGTGGCAGCAAATGGGGGTCCCCCACAGAGTCCTGCTCTGCAGGCTCAGGCAGAGGGAAACACATCAGGAATCAAGGATGCCAGCCAAGGCAGAGGCCAGCGCCAGAGCACTGCAGGGGGGACAAGGGGGGGTGCTCAGCCCTGGCCAGGAGTCGTCTGTCAGTTGTAAGAAGGAATGCCAGAGCAGGTGAGAGAAAACTACATATTTCCAGCATGTATATTATTTTTAGAAGAGGGAGAGGGGAGAGTCTTGGACCATTGATTACTTTCATTTTGCTCCCCTTAGACTGTTGGCTGTGTATGTGAAACTTATAATGAAAAGAGGGTTGCCCTGCCCAGGTGCTCCCAGAACATGTACTGTAATTCTTTGTATATAGAAGAAAAATTACTGTAAAGTAAAGTTTAACTTTACTCTCGATGTCCTCTTGTGGTTTGTCTTGCTGAGTGGGGGGAGGCAGGCAAGGGAGAGCCCTGAAGGGGGTATGGCTCAGACCACAACGCGTTTTATTTACATTGTACACCTCGAGAGAAGACGCTTAAATAAATCTGCAAAGAATCGAGCATCTCTGAGAGAATAAGTTACTGGCCACCGCTGGGCCACCACAGCTCCCACCAACGCCACAGGTGACAGGGAGGAGGTTCCCCAGGGTGACAGTCCATGATTCCCAGCACTGCACGGCAGCCCTGTGCCGCTCTGTGTGCCAGGAGCAGTCCGTGGGCTGTGCTGCAGACAGCCCCCAACAGCTAAAACACAGCAGGTAAAAATCCGGAGGAGTCCGGCGCGCGCCAGCTGCCCGTCCGGCAGCAGCGATTCCCTTTTGGCACAGGGGCTCAGTGGTGGCAGCAGTTGTAGAAGTAGGGACTGTTCCTCTGGCTCAGATTGACACCCTTGTCCTCTGGAAGAGAGCAGGAGCAAGCGGGCTGCTGGCACGGCCACGCCACCAAAGCTGCTGGTCCCAGGTGTGGGCCCCAGCAGGTCCCCTGGGGAGGGTTTGGTGCCCCGTGGAGATGTGGTGAGGTTCAGAGTCATGGCACAGCCCAGCCCAGGGCGGGAGGCACAGCCAGGCTGAGCGTGCCCGGGCAGGGCTGGTGCAGAGCTGAGCCAGTCCTGCAGCCCAGCAAGGCTCCTGGCTCCCAGCTGCCAAAGGCCACCATGACCTGGCTGGGTGGATGTGCTGAGCCTGGCCTGAGCAGGCATGAGGATGCTGTGATGGAACTCAAACTTCATGAGACAATCCTTGGCACAGAGCCACAGCAGCCCCAAAGGAAGCCCTGCCAGGCTCCCAGACCTCATGCTCTGTACCCTACCTGGAGGCCCAGGAAAGGGTGCCTGGGGAGGGACAGGTCCTGCCTACTCACCTGTCATCACCTGGAAGGCGGAGAAGTTGACATAGTCCTCAGCCACCTTTTGGAACAGCTCATCTGGGGGGAGAGGAGGCATGGCAGGTGTGGGTGCCCTCCTGCCAGGCACAGCCCCCAGCCCTGCTCAGCCAGGACACGGCCCCAGCCAGGAGCTACTCACCCACGCTCTGGCCCGTTTTACTGGAGGTCTCAAAGAGGTCTGCTTTGATCTCTGAAATGAGGGCCCAGGTTGGCACTTGCTGCAGGCACAGCAGATACAGCTCCGAGGGCTTGTCTGCCCCCAGAGTCACCCCTTGGGCACAGCTGCTGACAGCGGGCTGGCAGAGACCCAGGGCAGGCCTCCCGGCCCCTTGGCCCAGCTGGCCACGTGCCTGCCCATGTCAGGACATGCTGTGCCCAGGGAGGTCCCTGGCAGAGCCGGTGCCTCACCACACAGGGAGCCCCGGTGCCATTGGATCTGCTGTGGGCCCGGGGCAAGGGCAGGGCAGCTCAATCCTCCCTCACTCCCCAGCCCCTCAAAGCTCACGAGCCCGGGAAGGGCCAGCACCGGCCGTACCGTCAGCGTAGTCCTGCACATCGTGGAAGTCAACGCCCCGCTTCCTCCTGTCCTCCTCCAGCAGGTCGCTCTTGGTGCCACACAGGTAGATCCGGCAGCCCTGCGGCAGGAGAAGGGTTGGGAGGGCAGTGCCCACGTCCCCACCACCAGCACCCTTTGTCCCGTGGCTCCCCCTGTACCTCCTCACAGTTCTGCAGCTCGTTCACCCAGAACTTGGCTCGCTGGAAGCTGCCGCTGTCTGTGAGATCTGGGGAGAGCAATCGGGGTCTGCTGACACTGCTCCTCAGTGCCCGACCCACTGGTGTCACCAGCACCACCCCGGCCCGGGCCCTCTGCAGCCACCAGCTCCGTCCCCTCCCCATTCCCCACGCCCTTACCGTAGCAGACGATGGCAGCCCGGGCTCCCCGGTAGTAGATGCGGCTCATGGCCTCATAGCGCTCCGAGCCCGCCGTGTCCTGGGGGCGACACGGAAGAGCTCGGCAGGTGACAGGGGTCGGAGGGTCTCAGGGGTCCCTCCCAGGGGGTGACCAGGGATGTCAGCGGGGCGCTGGCACAGCCCTCGCCCCTTCACTTACCCAGATGCCCAGGGTCACTGTCTGGTCCCCCACGGTCATCACCTTGGCCACAAAAGCGGCTCCGATCGTCTGGAAACGAAGCAAGAGGAGCAGTGGGAACCGGCCCGGTGATACGGGGGCATCTGGCCTGGGAACGCGGTGGAAACCGGCGCAGGGACACGGAGGAATTCAGCCCGGGGCGTGCGGGAGGAGGGTGAGGAAACGCGGGGACCGACCGGCGGGCGCGGGGGGGATGCGGCAGGTCCCAACCGGGGGGACGCCGTCCCAGAGCCGTGGGTGGCAGCATCCCGGGGACACGGCACGGAAACGGGGCGAGCACGGGCAGGACGCGGGGGGTGACACGCGAGGGGCTCATCCCAGGGAGGCGAGAGAGACGCGGGGGCGCGCCATGCCGGGGGCCGCGGGGTGCCGGTGTCACTCACGTTCTGGTAGGGCCCGGCGCGGAAGCGGCCGTGGGCGCAGCGCTCCACCAGGCTGCTCTTGCCCACGCCCTCCTGCCCCAGCAGCACCACCTTGGCGTCCACCCTCCTCCCGCTCATCTTCGCGCGGCCGCCGCC